>PVLC010026527.1:0-22402 GCA_004027655.1 Graphiurus murinus | reverse complement strand
TTTTTTTTTTTTTTTTTTTTTTTTTTTTTTTTTTTTTTTTTTTTTTTTTTTTTTTTTTTTTTTTTTTTTTTTTTTTTTTTTTTTGCGGTACTGGGGATTGAACTCAGGGGCATTCTACCTCTGAGCTATACCCCCAGCCCTATTTTTTATTCTTTATTTTGAAACTGGGTCTCACTAAGTTGCGGAGTGCCTCACTAGGTAGCCGAGGCTGGCCGCGAACCCGGATCCTCCAGTCTCAGCCTCCCGAATGCTGGGATTACAAGCGTGTGCCACCACGCCCGGCTTGTATGGATATATATTATTCTTTCTGCCACTACAGTAGTATACTTTTTTTAAAAAAATTTTTTAGGAAGTGGATACTGAGGATTGAACCCCTGGCATTTCTACCTCTGAGCTATGCTCTCACCCCTTTTTTATTTTTTGTTTTGAAAAAAAGGTCTCACTAGGTTGCTGAGAGTCTTGCTAAATTGCTGAGGCTGGTCTCGAACCTGCAATCCTCCTGTCTCATCCTCCCAAGTACTGGGATTACTACATGTCTGGGATTACTAGGCCTGGTTAATTACTTTATTTATTTAAAATAAATTTAAAAAAGAAAACACTTTAAGCAATGTATTTTAAATCACAACAGTTAATCTAGAATGATCTGGAACTAGGAGGGCTATTCCTAATTTGTTGTCAAACTGGGCTGCCAGTGGACTAGGTAGGCTGAACCTGCAGGTGGGTTGTCTTCAATATTTGAAGCAGGTTGAAAGGGGCTGACACAGTCACAGGCAAAAAGTCACCCCTCCGATATGTTTAAGATGAGAACACAGGCTTTTCTAATTTCAAGCCAGGACTGTTCTCACTTTTTTCAAAATGTCAGACATAGTGATATAATGAAAAGAGCAAAACTCTGGAATTTGGAAGAATGAAATTAAGGAGGAGAACATAGGCAGATATAAATTATTAAGGTTCTAGTTCCTTAGCTGGGTGACAGGTGTGTGGGGGTGTCATTATACTATTAAAATCAAACAAATAAGCCAGGCGTGGTGGCTCACGCTTGTAATCCCAGCATTTGGGAGGCTGAGACTGGAGGATCCGTGTTCGAGGCCAGCCTTAGCTACCTAGTGAGGCACTCCGCAACTTAGTGAGACCTGGTTTCAAAATAAAGAATAAAAAATAGGGCTGGGGATGTAGCTCAGAGATAGACCGCCCCTGAGTTCAATCCCCAGTACCACCAAAAAAAAAAAAAAAAAAATCAAACAAATAAATAATAGAGTATGCATGGCCTAGTGATAACAGTGTGCACATGAAGCAAAGATTATAATTAATTCTGTGCAATAAGAGGTTTAATTTTTTTAACATTCTGATACTATAACTATATGACCTAGGCAAAACATATAACTTTCTTATCTGACATGTGTATATGTGTGTGTGTGTGTGTGTGCGTGCGTGTGTGTGCATATATATGTATATGTGGTATCAGGGATAGAACCAGGGGTTCAATATACCACTGAGCTACATCCCTGCCCCCCATCCCTTTATTTTTTATTTTGAGACAAAGTGTCACTAAGTCACCCACGGTGGCCTCTAACTTGTAATCCTCCTGCCTCAACCTCCCGAGTTGCTGAGATTATAGGCCTATGCTATCACACCTGGCTTTATTTGAATATTTGTGAATATTTATTTTAAAAACAAACCTGCTTTACTACCTGTCTGATAGGATTATTGGAATAGTACACTAAAATATATATGTGAAACAACAAAGCATGGTTCAGGCATAGTTTTCTTTTTCATACTAACCTTCCCAGATTGATGCTACTGTCTACACAAAACTTCTTTTCATCAATCGTAAGAAGTTATTAATCACTGAACTGCTTTGTATATTCTTTTTGTTGAAATGTTATTTTAGCTTCCACTTATTAGAAAGTACTTCTTTCACATATTCAGGTTTGTGTGCCATGTACATTTAAGGGAGAGGGCAGTGTAGGAGGAGTACTGTAGTGGGTTGAATAATGCCTCGAAAAGACATGTCCAGGACCTAACCCCTAAAATCTGTATCTGTGCCGGGTGTGGTGGCCCACGCTTGTAATCCCAGCATTACAAACTGAGACCGGAGGATCCGGGTTCGCGGCCAGCCTCAGCTACCTTCTGAGGCACTCCGCAACTTAGTGAGACTTGGTTTCAAAATAAAGAATAAAAAATAGGGCTGGGGGTATAGCTTGGAGGTAGAATGTCCCTGAGTTCAATCCCCAGTACCACAAAAAAAAAAAATCTGTATCTGTGACCTTATTTTTTTTTTTTAATGGTCTTTGAAGATGTAATTAAGCTAAGAATCTCAAGATGAGATCATTCTGGATTATGTGAGTGGGCCTTAAATTCAATTATGAGTATCCTTATAAGAGATACACAGAGGAAAGGACAGAGAGGGAAAAGAAAAAGGTCATGCAAAAATGAGGCAGAGATTGGAGCTCTGCTGCCACAAGCCAAGGAATATCTGGAGCTCCCAGGAGCTGGACAAAGTGAGGAAGGACTCCACATCCCGTTCTAGAGGGAGCACAGCAGACACACCTTTATTTTAAACTTCTGGTCTCCAGAACTGGGAGAAAATACATTTCTATTGTAAGCCACCCGGTTTGTCCTAAATTTTTTTGGCCTCTACAGGAAACTAAAGATAGAAACTAACATTTATTGTATTCTGACATTCTTCTAGGAGCGTCAAACATGTTGTCTCCATTTAGCTCTCAAAAGAACTTAGTAAGGCTGAATTATGAAGCCCAATTTTAGATAGGAAATTTAGAACTGAGATTACAACCAAATTAGTCTAATCATAGGGTTCATAAACTATCCACTCAACCATGGTACCTACAAAATAAAACATGGCTCTTTTTAGAGAATGTGACATTGGATAAGAATATCAATGGATTTTTTTTTTTACTCATAAACATACAAAATAGTCTTATAAGTGTTTGTATAAATATTTACTTTTTGCTTGATAAGTGAATGGGCAGGAAGGTTTAAGTAGAAATAAAATTGCAATATCCTTATCAGACATATCAAGGAATGCTGTATTTCAATATTGTTATTTAGGTTTCTTTTGGGTCTTTCATATTTTCTTTTGTGATCGTAGTCTTTCAGTTATTTATTTAATAAATTGTTCAATGAGTATGTTTTAAAATACCTATTACATGCCAGATATTATGCTAGGTGGCAGTGATATAAAAATAAATACCATTTATGTCCTTAAGTTACTCCAAAAAGAAAATTATGATGAAAGTTGACAGAATCAAAATGGAGCCACTTATGTCAATTCTAGCAAAATAAGCCCAGAAGATTATGAGGGAAAACCCCTCATGCATGATTTGCCTGATAATAAGGACAATCACGGAAGACTCTGCCAAAACCACAACTTTGCACAAAGAACACTTAAGGACATCTGCCCAGCCTATTCAGCCCGGGACTGACACCACCCTTGTTATTGATCCTTTTAGCCAATGATAATTGTGTCAAAACAACTTATGTAACCTTCCTCATTTTACTTCTAAAAACCCTTGTCTTCCTTTTCCTCCCCAAATATGCCTATGATGTGTTATTGTGTGTGGATTCTAGTTTACAATCTTCTGCTCATTCCCAAATAACTTTTTCTTTTCTTTTTGAGCCACTTTGTCTGCTGTTATTTAGGTTTACCTACAACTACAGGTTCTACAAGGTAGGTTGTTTAACTTTTAACCATCAAAAGTCAATGTTGCTAAAATTTATATGCTTTCTGCTCTTTACAGTTACTCAAACACTGAAGATTTCCCACCTGTATGTAAATCTTCACCTTCATAAATCTCCATAAGCTCAATTTTATAAATTACACGTAGGGCAAATTGGCAATATGATGCAAAGACATTTAGTTATTAATCATGACAGTTATGTGGGGAATGGGTGAGAGTCAGCTAATACTTGCTCCCCTTTTAAGCCCAGTTGGTAAGTTCTACAACATATTTCAAAAACTTTCCCAGAAAATTCTGTAAGATTCTGTACCAATCATCTACCTATAGGATTAGCCAACTCCTGAACACAACCTTGTCTTGGCTTCTCCTTCCTTCTTTGCATAACATCTCCCTGGAGTCCTATTAGTTAAGTATTATGGCTTTAAGTGGTACCTAGACAAAGATACCATCTTACATGCCTTGACTTTAGCAATTGTTATTTTCCCATAAGTTAACATCCTGAATGTTTGAAGAATTATTACTGCATCTGTGCTGGGACTAAGCTATCCAGTGTGAAGAATCTGGGATACCGAATTCTTACAGAATGCTAATGCTTTACAGAGGCTTTGAGAAGAGTAATGAGTCCCTCTATTTCCTAATTTTGTATTGTAAAAGAGCAGATATAAAATAACCACAAGATGACATGAAAGAGGGAAGTAGGCGTATCACTTGAACACATTCATTTCCATAACTGCCTACTCGGCAGCTTCCTAAATGGCAGCTTCCATAACTACCAGGGCTTACCAAGAAAAAAGAGAAGAAAGAAAAAAAGGCCTGGTGTGGGTACATGCCTATAATCCTAGTATTTGGGGGGTGGAGACAGGAGGATCGCAGGTTGGAAGCTGGTCTCAGCAACTTAGCAAGACCCTGTTTCGAAATAAAAATAAAATAGGGCTGAGGATTTAGCTCAGAGGCAGAACATTCTTGGGTTCAAACTCCAGTACCACTAAAAAAAAAAAAAGATAGGAAATTTTGGAATGCTGATTGTTAAACCAATTTTATAATAACTTTATCATCTTGCTCACTTTGTTCAAGCAAAATGTAAAGTTTAGGAAAACTCTTCCTTCATTTTTAATATTCATGGTGACTGTTCATGGGTAAACTGCAATGGAAATGTGGTGGAAAGAATTCATTGGCCAGGGGTCTTGCTACGAGGAGCTATCTTGTAAAGTTAACTTGCTTTGACAAGTTCCAGATGTGCTTCATATGACCAGAAATATTGAGATACTGAAGCCTAGAATAAATCACAGAGACATTATTTCTTGCTATAAAGAGGACGAGTGGTTAGACAAGCATTGCCTATTTCTGGGATCTAAAAACAGAATATATTTTGGTTTTTTATTTGAATTTTTTGTGAGATATGTTTATTTGGGATGTTATACTTTATATGTCATGTGTGAGAAGGCACTAATCATTCTCGTTCCTGGGCCTCTGTTATTCTCCTCTTTTACTTTTTGGTCATCACATTCAGCCACTTTTTCAGCTATGTGAAGCAGCAAAAGATAGATGGCAGCTCTATAGTCTTAGTTCACCATCTTCAAGGATGACTAGAAGGCAAGGAATCCCCTTTGGCTCCTTATAACACATTCTTTGAGATCACAACTTACCCTTTCCCCTTTTTTTGGTACTAGAGACTGAACCCAGAGATCCTCCATTCTACCTCCAAGCTACACCCCCAGCCCTATTTTATCTTTTATTTGGAAATAGGATCTTGCTAAGTTGCTGGGAGCATGGCTAAGTTGCTGAGGCTGGCATTAAATCTGTGATTCTCCTATTTCAACCTCCTGAGATTACAGGTGAGTGTCACCATGCCCAGCCTAAATAATACACTTTTGAAGGAAGGCTGGATTATATAGAAGAAAAAAAGGGAAAAATTACTAACACCTATAAAATGGGGGAGGAGGGATAAGCAGGGGGATGGTTTGTGTATGTAATAATGTATCTCACTATGATGTATAATTATAATGCACCAACAAAAGTATTAAGATGAATAAATAAAAATAAAAGAAGAAATTGTAAAATTCCTAGAATCAAATGAAAATAGTGACACAACATACCTCAATCTCTGGGACACTATAGAGGTTTTAAAAGGAAAGTTTATAGCATTGAGTGCTCACACTAAAAAGAAAGAAAGAAAGGGAAAAAAAAAGAACAGAAAGATCCTCCAAAAAACAACCTAATGATATATCTCAAGGCCCTAGAAAAACAGGAATAAACTCCAAAGCCAGCAGAAATCAGGAAATAATTAAAATCAGAGAACAAAATTATACCATTTGCAGGAAAATAAATTGAACTAGAGAACGTGCTAAGTGAGATAAGCCAGACTCAGAAAATCAAGGGCTGCATGTTCCCTTTCATTCCCTTTCATACGTGGAAACTAAAGAGAAAAAAAGGAAAGTAAAGGGACCTCAGGAAAATTAGGAGGGAGACCAGTGGAGGAGAGGAAGGGGGAGAGGGTGAAGGTGCGGGAAAGGGGAAGTATGGAGAAGGAGAAGACCAAATAATGCTATGTGCATATATGAATATATCATTATGAATCTATAATTATAATTATAATTATAACCTATAATTATAATGCACCAATAAAATATTCTTGAAAGAATATATAAGTAACAAAACAGGACGTCTGATGTTAAGAAGGATGAGATTCATTACTATTGAAGGATGTCAAAGCAGTTTTATTAACTTTACCACAATCCAGTCCCAGCCACACATGCAGCAGCAAGGGAAGTTTCAGCAGTAGATCTTTGCCTTTACTTCAGGTTAAGGCACTGAGTATTTGCTGGCCGTTCTTCCACATTCTCATCAAAATTAAACATCATAGTCACTGTCTAAAGTCGTGCTGTTAACAAAGATTTCAGCATGTGAATTGTATCACATTTCCTCCATCTCTGCCTTATGAAAGATTATGGGATAAGTACATCTTTCACACAAATAAGAAAGAGAAATTATCATTAGAGAGTATGAATCACAATTCTTTTTTTTTTTTTTTTCAGTACAAGGGATTGAACTCAGGATATTCCACCTCTGAGCTATACCTCATATACCTCAGCCCTATTTTATTTTGAAACAGGGTCTCACTAAGTTGCGAAGAGCCTGTCATTACATCTGGCTGTGTCACAATTCTTAACTGTTGTAATTAACAAGTACTGAAGTAAATATTTGTGTCCTTTCTCTGTAGTAAGTAAATGATTGACTGTATAGTAAAAAAAAAAAAAAAATACCTACACTCCTTAGTGACATTCTTTTAGTTTGTACTTCCATGCTGCCCCCCCCCCCCGGCCCCAAACACACATACATTGTGGCATTTAAGCCACAATCGTTTCATTCCAGGATTTGGCAAAGTTTTTCCATACAGGGCCAGAGTAAATGTGTTTTATTTTGCAGGCCACACATCTTTGTGACAACTTGCCATTGTAGAGCGAAAGCAGTCATGACAATATGTAAACAAATGAGGATGTCTGGCTTCCAATGAAACTTTATTATTTGATTTTCATATGACACCAAATCTACTTTCAATTTTTTTTCAATAAGTAAAACCAAAAAAAATCCATTCTTAGATTGCACTATGTATAAAAACAGGTGGCAGGCTGGATTTGCCCCACAGGAGATTTAGTCTATAGTTCTCAGAGCTCTGTGATACTCCAACATCCAACTAAAAAAAATTAGGTTTATCACCGTATTTAATGCTTCAGAATAAACTGTGTTTGTTCCTCAATTTTATATTCTATTTTAGTATTTTAGAGGAGAAGCAGGGATTTTCAAATTATTCTTTGGGGTAAAATTTCTTCCTTCCTTCCTCAAATCCAGGGCATCACGTATGCTAGGCAAGACTCTATCACTGAGCTATATCCTCAGTTCTAAATTTTATATTTAAAATCTTAAACTGAAAAGATAATTAGAAAATAAGTGTTCTTATAGCCTGAAAACAAGTAGCACTAAGCCCTAATTAACATTGCTCTATGAAACTGGATCTTAATAAGTCGTCTTAAATAATAGATACTCACATCTTTAAGTTTTTAAAATAAAAGTTAACTAGCTACAATCTTATCTAAAATTTCAAAACATACAAGAATACTAAAAGTTTAATACAATATTGATGTATCATTTTAAAAATGCATTCTCAAGTATATTTCTCCTTTTTTTTTTTTTTGAAAAAAAAGGACACCAACAAAAAGACCTTGAACTTGGAATTTCTTGGAATTTTTCAAAACTGTACTTTAAATCATTTTCTTTAAAGATAACTAACAATTGGAAGTTGAACCATTATGATTTCATTGTACTGGATATTTTTCTCATTAATAGCTAAACTGAAATTGTCAACCAAGGGCAGAGTGGAACCAGATGTTAGCAAGTTTTAGTCCCTGAAGATAAGACTTGACATATCACAGTATTTGCTCCTTGACCTCCCAGTCCTAGTGGTATTTTACTATATATTGGAACCCTTGAATGTATAGAAATCTCAGCTTTTATAAGTTTGCATTTAAATTTTTAAATGTGAATTTTTCCTATAAGAATCTCTAAATTTTAGTAATAATAACAGCACTTTTTCCCCAGTGTTTGAAATATGTATGTTTTAGGGGGGAAATATGTTATTTGTTTTCTTTGTATTCTGTAATCACCTTCAAGTACAGCATATTTATTTCATCCTATAAATATATTTTTTCCCTTGGCAGATTTCTAGATATTTCTTACAGATCTTTCCATTCATCATGTTTTTAATTTAGAAACTGGGCTACAACTACCCACAGGTGCCACAAAAAAGGGTGAATAAACAGACAATAAAATGATAATTATTATAAATAACTTGACTTCCTTTTTAAAAATTGCTTTAAACACAATCCTGGGAGATTTGTATCTCTTTAAACTATGTTACAAAATAATAGGACACAAATTAGTATCTTGCTTTCCAATAATAGAGCATGAAGTTACTTATGTGTTCAAATTGAATTTAGGCTGAGCAATTTATTTGCTAGCTATGTAGAAAAAAAAAACTTTAAAAATATAGGTGGGGTATACTGACAAAAATGAATACCCACATGCAAGCAGGAAGTTAGTCCCTTATCTAAATCCATATACAAAAATTAACTTAAAATAGATCAAAGACCTGAACATAAGATCTAAAACTACAAAACCCTGAGAAGAAAACAAAGGGAAAATTTCTCAACATTAAATTTGGCAATGGTTTCTTGGCTATAACACCAGAGGCACGGACAACAAAACCAAAAGCAGACAAATTGGACTTCATAAAAATTAAAAATGTCTGTGCATAAAAAGATATTATTAAGGCAAAAGGGCAACCTACCCAACAGGAGACAATATTGTCAAATTATATATCTCATAAAGGAATAATACCCAGAATAGTTAGGAACTCCTAAAACTCAACAATAAAAATTATTCAAAAATTGGCAAAGGACGTTCATGGTGGTGACATGCCTCTATTCCCAGTACTTGGGAAATGGAGACGAGAAGATCATAGGTTCAAGACAAGCTTCAGCAACTTAGTAAGACAGTCAGCAACCTAGTTAGACTCTGTTTCCAAATAAAAAGGGCTGGGGGAGCTGGGCATGGTGGCACATGCCTATAATCTCAGTACTTGGGAGGCTGACACAGGAGGATCACAGGTTGGAAGCCAGCCTCAGCAACTTAGCGAGGCTTTCAGCAACTCATCAAGACCTTGTTTCCAAATAAAAAAGCAAAATAGAGCTGAGGATGTAGCTTGGAGGTAGAATGCCCCTGGGCTCAATCCCCAGCACCACAAAAAAAAAAAAAAAAAAAAGCTGAGCGTATAGCTGTATAGCTTGGAGGTAGAACTACATGCCCCTGAATTCAATACACACACCACACACACACACACACACACACACACACACACACACACACACGTGTGCACGCGTGCACAAAGGACTTGAACAGACATTTGTCCAAAGATGTACAAATGGTCAACAAACACATGAAAACATGCTCAACCCACTAATCATTAGGGAAATGCAAGGCGTTCTGAGAACAGCATGCAAGAAGTTTCATTATGTGGTCTCTTGTTAACTCTCTAGCTCAACTCTTACCCACCGTTCTCTTGCTATTTGTGGGGAAGTAATACTAAACAACTTACAGTTCTCTGAACACATTCGCCTGTTTCAGTCCTTCTATAATGCCTAAGAGAGTGCCTCTTTCTTCCTCTATTTATCTAGTGAACTCTAATTAATTTGTGTGTGTGTGTGTGTGTGTGTGTGTTTGTGTGTGTGTGTTTTACTGGGGATGAAGCCCAGGGGCATTCTACCTCCAAACTACATCCCCAGACCTATATTTGATTCTTTATTTTGAAACAAGGTCTCACTAAGTTGCAGAGGGCTTCACTAAGTAGCAGAGGCTGGCCGTGAACTTGTGATCCTCTTGTCTCAGCCTCCTAAATACTGGGATTACAAGTGTGTGCCACCATGCCTGGCTTATTCTTTTATTTTGAAACAGGGTCTCACTAAGTTGGAGGGCCTTGCTAAATAGCTGAGGCTGACATGAATTTGCGATCCTCCTGTCTCAACCTCCCAAGTACTGGGATTACAAGTATGCACCACCACACTTGGCTCCAACTAATTTTTTAAAAACCCAACTTGGACTTCAATTTCACCAGAAAAAGTTCCTTGACCCAGAGTTAATTACTCCCTCCTCTGGGCATTTATTTCATTTTACTCATTCATTTATTCAATAAATTCAGCCACATTTGACAAATATTTATTGATCATTCAGTATGTGTTGATTCTGTGTTAAAGAATCTCATTATCATCCTTGTCATCATGGCTAAGACTCACATAGAATTCAACATCTGCCAGCCACTCTTCCAAACAACCCACCTCTATTAATTCATTGACCTGAGCAACAATTCCAAGAATATAGTATCTTATCACCATTACATAAATGAGGAAAATGAATCTCAGAGAGGTTAAGTCCTTTGTCCAAGGTCCCCTATGATAGTCCAGCTTCAGAATGCATACACAAAACAAGCTTTGTTTCTATTCCAATAGAGGTAACTGACAATTGCTTCAGGACAAGGAAGGAATTTTTAAAAGAATTGGATACATAAAAGGTGCAATATGGTACCTGGTGCTGTACTTACTATATAGTACTTGGGCCAAGGTATAGAATAGCAACTTGTCCCATTAACTCACAGGCTTTGAGATATTAAAAACTAGAATTAAAGGCTAGGAATGTAGTTTGGTAAAAGTGCTCACCTAACATGCATGAGCAATCCCAGCACTGCAAAACAAAAACTAGAACTCAGAATCCCTATGCATTATGTACTCCTCTGTGAACTTGGCAGGCAAGTAGAGTTTCCAAAACAATGACAAATTTCTTTAGCTGAATCAAATTTAATTTACCTCTGATCCTCCATTCTTCTGACGTGGTAGGGAATTGTCAGCATCTCTTCCAACCCTTTCCAGGATCATGGAAAAGTCCAAGGAGCAGTGCCAAAATAGCAGGGTGACCGCTTGTTACTGGTGAGGCTGCTGTCTAGCCCACCGGGTTCCTGCTTCTGGGCCATCATGGATGGGCATCTTGCTCAACCTGGGAGCCAGTCTTCTTTATATACTACCCCATCATTCTCCACTCAAGTCTCCTGCCTTTCCCTTCGGTAGACAGGACCTCCCAACCTCTGTTCTCATCTCTGTTTGAAGGACTCCTATTCCCTCTCCCATCTCCTTTTCCTCTTCCCTACAGAACAACTAGAATAATCTAAGATTAACTCAAGACAGTCATCTTTTCACTTGTTGCTTTATTTTTCCTCTGCTGGTTTCCTTTCCTTTTCTGACTCCCCTTCCCATTTCCTGTGTCTTACCTATAAAGATGGCGAATTCAAAACCATTGGTTTCATATATTCACTATCTTTTCTCTGACACAGTTTGGAACCACAGAAGGATCTAATAAAGTCATGTTCCGATGACAGTTGCCTAAAATAATTAGAAAGCTTTCTTATTCCTTTGAAATAAGATTACCTTCAGATTCCTGTACCAACTAGTTCTGTTTCCCTTTCTTGATTCTTAACAGTCTCCTTTGAAAGAAAGGAAAAGAGAGAGAGAGAGAGAGACTGACTGACTACTGGGTAAACAAACTCCTCAAAAAACAAGTGCAACTAGATAGGATAAAAAAATACAACACATGTTAGTAAATAAGTGCAAAGAGATGCCAAGCATTAATAAAATACCTATTCTGTGGCTAACAACAAACTATGTGCTATGAGGAATAAAAGAAATTCTTAAAAGACAGGGTCCTTCTTCTAAGATAATAGTCTATTGGGAAGTAAAATGTGTCAGAAGAGCAGTGCAATTCAGAGAATGTGACAGTGTATTCAATAAGAAACTAACGTGTTCAGTACAGTTAATTGGAAAACAAAACAGCATGTGATAAAATTACCTGTAGCCAGTCTATAAGGAGTTAACCATGAGTTAAAGAACAGACTGATCCTGGACTGAGATATCTGGATAAATAAAACCTTCACTGATTTTGTAGGTTGCAGAGATAGAAACAAAAAATAATGCAAGAAACACACACACACAGACTTGGAGGTAGAATGAATACGCTATGAGGGAAAAAAAATGCAGGCACTGGGTAGACGCTAAGAAAAAATGTGTATATATAGTAATCAACATCCCTAAGTAACAATTATTAATGCAACAATCAATCCACCTCCAATATGCTTATTGGAGGGATAAGTGCAACCAACCAAGTAAACCTAAATTCTCATTTCATTAATTCCATAACCATTTATTAATTCCCTGCTATGTGGACAGCAGTGTGTTAGGCATTGAAGACATGATCATAGGGAAAAGGGGAGAAAATAGGTGTTATAAATTAAATGACCTAAGCTGGGTGTGGTGGCACACGCTTGTAATCCCAGTACTTGGGAGGCTGAGACCAGAGGATCTGGGTTCACGGCCTGTCTCAGCTACTTAGTGAGGCTCTCTGAAACTTACTGAGACCCTGTTTCAAAATAAAGAATAAAAAATAGGACTGGGGGTGTAGCTCAGAGGTAATGTCCCTGGGTTCAATCCCCAGTACCAAAAAACAAAACAAAACCAAAAAAATTAGATGATCTAACAAAGTCAGGCCCACTGGGCTAAGCACTTTACATGTCTTATGTCACTTTATCTGTTTTCATGACTATAGCAAAATGATAGTCTCTTTATTTTAAAAACGTAAAGTGGCCAAAATTAATTTAACTACAAAGCCTGTTATTCTAATCTTTGCCAAAGTCATTTCCTCCATTAATCATGCAATTACTTGTACAGTCTTTAACTTCTTCATTGTGTCTTTTGTATTAAGAATGCAGCCAGGCATATTCATTCTACCTCCAAGACACAAATACAGTCTTTCAAAAAGATAGTTACTTTAAAATTAAAATGGGGGAGTTGTGGGAGCCCAGCAGGACCCTTTCCCTCCTGGCAGTTGCAATCTGCATATATAAGCAATTATACTGACTCTTCTGCTATGGCTACATTGGCATCTCGAAGTCTGGAGATTGCCCTTAGGATGCGTAGATGAAAGACCCTCCTACTTCTTAGAAAGTAAATATATGACCCTAAAGGAGTATGGTTTTATGACTCTAGAAAGTTTGCTTTACCAGGTTATGTTAAGAATGTAGGTTATACGTGTAAAATGAAGAAGTGGTGCTATTTGTGATCTGACAATGATTGATATGTCATAAATGTCTATGTAACCCTGTTGTATGCAAGAAATGTATAAAAAATCAGTGCTGAAAAATAAATAAATAAAAAAATAAGAGAGAGAGAGAAAAAAAAGGTAGCTACTCCAAGATACAAATGCAGTCTTTTAAATAGTTACTGCATTCTGTGTGTGTGTGTGTTTGTGTGTGTCTGTATGTGTGTGTATGTGTGTGTGTGTGTGTGTGTGTGTGTGTGTGTGTGTGTGTGTGGTACTGGGGATTAAAACCAGAGGCATTCTACCTTTGAGATATATCCTCAGGCCCATTTTATTCTTATTTGGAAAAAGGGTCTCACTAGGTTCATGAGAGTCTCACTACTTGCTGAGGCTGTCCTCTAATCTGTGATCCTCTTGTCTCAGCCTCCCAAGTACTGGGATTACAACCATGTGCCACCACTCCTGGTTGCATTCTTAATATAAAAGACACAATGGAGAAGTTAAAGACTGTACAAGTAATTGCATGATTAATGGAGGAAATGACTTTGGTAAAGATTAGAATAACAGGCTTTGTAGTTAAATTAATGTGACCTCAGTGGTTTTCACCCTTGGTTACACATGAGAATCAAGTGGGGAAGTTTTTTTTTGTTTGTTTTTTGTTTTTTGGTTGGTGTGTGTGTGTGTGTGTGTGTGTGTGTGTGTGTGTGTGTTACTGGTGATTAAACCCAAGGGCATTCTACAACTCTGAGCTACACCTCCAGTCCTATTTTATTGTTTATTTTGAAACAAGGTCTCACTAAATTGTGGAGGGCCTCCTGTTGCTGAGGCTGGTTGCAAACCTGCCATCCTCCTCTCTCAGCCTCCCAAGTACTGGGATTACAAGCATGTGCTACCATGCCTGGAATGGAGGAGTTTTAAAAAGTGCTGATTCTTGGATCTCATCCCCAAAATTTCTGATGTAACTGACCTGGCGTGCAGCCTGAGCTTCATGAATTTTATCAGTTTCTCAAGTGATTCTGATGTCTATGCATGAATGAGAAACTAGTATTCTCTAGCAGGGCTTCTGAGACTTTACAATTCATGCTAATCACCTGGGGGATTCTGTATTACTGTGGGTTCTGGTCCAGTGGTCTGGAGGGGGCTGAGATTTTGCATTTCTTTCCTATACCTGTGTGCTGAGATGGGAGACATGCATAAAGTACTAATGAAGCCCAGAAGAGCACATATTACTTACTGGCTGGGGACAAAGTAGATTAGGCAAAATTAGTAGATTAGTATTTCCCTGGTTTGACCCTGGATTTTGAAATCAGGATAATCTGACCTTTTCCCTACAAAACAGCTCTTTTCCTCCAGCAACTTTACCCTCTCCACTGGTCCATGCACCACCCGCTACCTCCATTCCATGCATCACCTGCTACCTCTTCCTGCTAATTACGCTTCTACCCTCATTATGCCAATTCTGAGATTGCAGAGATTACTAGTCATTGTTCCCAGCATTTTTAATCTATCTATGGTTAAATGGATAAATGTACACATCACTATCTATCACCTTCCTAATAATCTTTCCTCCTTACTTCCCAAAATTCCATAGTGAATCATTACAACCACTTCCTTATAAACACTTTCCTCACTGTGTGAAATTCATCCTTGGTTAGACCCAATTACACTCTTCCCATTTCCTAGCTATTTATTAAGTGCCTACCATGTGGACAGCAATGTGGTAGGCACATTGCTAGGATACGTGAAACTATTTATGTCCAACGGAAGAACACCAGGGTTTAATTGTGATTGCCAGGCCAGCTTATACCAGTACCAAGACAAGATGGTAGTATCAGGCCACCTCCTGGATGTCATGCTCTGCTTTTCTCTCTCAGGATCCATACCTGAACTCTTGTTTTACTCTGTCCTCCACCCACAAACAAAACTGTTACTTTACAGCTTTTCTTTTTATGTGGCATCACCAACCACAAATGTGCTCACCCCAAAACCTAAAATTCACCATTGATGCTTCCCATCTCCTCATCTTCCACACTCTATCACCAAATCCTATTGTCTTCTTTCCTTTTTCTGCCATCATTTTGATCCAAACCACCCTTCTCTCTTTCTCTAATATGAAATAATTCTCTATTCTCTCTGCTTTCACTCTTGCCCTTCTATTCTATTCTTTTCACAAGAGGCATAAATCAGATCATGTCATTCCCTTGCTTTTAAACGGCTTCCATTGTACTTAAAAGTCAAACTTCTTATTCTGGCTTTCAAAGTCCTACAAGGTCTGACTTCTGCCTAATTCTTCACCCTCATCTCAGCCTATATTCCCTCTCACTATGCTTCTACAGTGGCTCTCTCTGCCCCAAGCACACCAAGATCATTCCTATCTCAGCACTTGCTCTGTCCTTTATCCCAGTAGTCTCTTTTTTCTATCAGCTCCCTAATCATTATTACATTCTTCTATTTCATCTCCTTTCGAGTAATAATCTATGTCTGAAAGCACATGTTTTGCTTCATATATTGTCACCATCTCTCTGAAATTCAGCTCCATGAAAGGCTTCAATTGTCAGTCTGTTTCACCACTTTAAGTTCGGCCCGTAGAAACAGGCCTACCTTGTAGCTGAGGGTTCTATACACACTAACAATGTCACCCTGCTCATTCTACTGTAATATAGTCAGAAAAAAATCAGCAATTACATTTTTTGTTTGTTTTTAATGAAGGAGGGCACTCAACGAAAAGTGCCAGAAGCCAAGAACGTGCCTTTCTTTTATCTATCATGGTGGGCGCAATGTCCTGTGTGGCCACAGAACACAGGGACTGACAAAGCACCACGACCTGAGGCTTTTCTTTCTCTGAGTTATCTTCTTTCCCGAAAATACTGCTGGATCCTTAATCTTGTGGTTTATCTTTCAGTAAAGGATCATCCAGAGCTTTACTTCTGTTATCCCTCTTCCGACTCGCCCTAGTGGAAGGCATGCAAGGCTCTTGCGCATGCGCCCCTGAGCATATTTTGTGGCGCCGAGGGCTTTCTAGTGCGCATGAGCAGTTTGAGGCAGCGAGGCGGGAAGCATTGCGCAGGCGCGTCCGGCCGACGCGCTGGGTGGGGAACCTTTGGAGGCGGCGTCCCAGGCATCTGGGGAGCCTTAGGAGTTGTGCTCCCTTAAACGTGAGTTTCCGACGGTTTGTTCCGTGGCTCGGGATTATGAGGGATTAGGAGCGAATTCTAGATCATGACTTCGGTTTGGTCACAGTGCAGCGCCTCTCTTCCCCCCACTTAGGTTCCCTCCGACCTGCGGCGGGAAAGTCGTGCGCCTGCGCACTAAGCGTCCCGTTCGGTCTGGGGGAAGGTTTTTTTTTTCCCGCGGGCTGCGCTCCCTAGAGGATTCCCCATTCATTCTCTTCCTCTGCCCGGCGGTTGTCACCTGTATTGTATTAATTTTCCACCAATTTGCGTGGAGCCGTGGACGAACCTCCTGGCGCCCCCTTTTAATAGGCAACCGACTTCTTTCCTCAGTCTTTTTCCTCAGGTCAAACCGCTTTCCCCTTTTGGCTCCCCTCCTCACCTTCCAGCAGGCTTGTACCCAGGCTCAGTTCGTCAGCTGTCCCCAACCCCTTTCCACCGCTGCCAGCTGCTGCTGGGACTTCCCGGATTGGGAAATCATCCCTTGAGCCCCCTGCTGGTATTTCTGGAAGGTGAAAGTAAAAAGTGTATGGAATTTCCTCGAAGTGGCCCCAGTATCCCTTACTTTGGGGATTTGAACATCTGGTACGTTTTTTAAGTGTTTGCTCCTTTGAGACCAGTGGCATTGTTTAGTATTTGGTTCAGTGAGTGATTTCATCTTACCTTCTCCAGTATTCTCATTTTCACAGCTGCTCTGCTGCCCCTGTGGACATGACCCCCTAGCTGACATTTTTGCATCCCAGTTGTTCTGTGATGGAGGCATCTTTGGGGATTCAGATGGATGAGCCAATGGCTTTTTCACCCCTGCGTGACCGGTTTCAGGCTGATGATTCTTCAAAAAAATATGAGCAAAATTTTAAACTTCCAGGTATGTGTTTAATACCATAGATGTACAATTCTAAAGATGCAGAGGCAGCCATTCTGTATTTTCAGTTGCTTTCCAAAAAAATAACATTGAATTTTAAGATGTATATATATATATATACACACACACACACACACACACCTTTTACAAATTGAAAAAGATTCACAGGATCTAGATTTAGGATCGGGTTGCATTTTAAAAGGATTGTACTCTAACCATGCCATTTTTACAGATGAAGTAACTAAGGTCTAACTATTATCTCTCCTCACCATACTGCATTAAGCTTGGTTTTAGAAATTGACACTGCAGTGGTCTGTCTTCTCTTAAGTATCCAGAAGCAGAATTCACTGACAAAATGTTTGTAGCAATGAGAAAGCACTGTATCTCAGTGTACTTCATGAAGTGTTTGACAGTAACCCTGACCTTGGGTTGAGAAAAAGATCAAACAATACCAGATCTTCAGTTAGGCATGGTGACACATGCCTGTAATCCCTGTACTCAGGAGGTAGAGAAAGGAGGATCACAGAGTAAAAGACAGCCTCAGCAAGTATCAAGACTCTCAGCAACCCATTAAGACTGTGTTTCAAAACAAAAAAAAAAAATGGCTGTAGGAATAGCCTGGAGGTAAAACTCAGGGTTCAATCCCCAGCACCACAGACACAAAACAAAACAATACCAGAATATATATATATATATACATATATATATATATATATGTATTTTAAACTGAGGTGCTCAGCAACTTAGACCCTGTTTCAAAACAAAAAATAAAAAGGGCTGGGGGTATAGCTTGGAGGTAGAATACCCCCTGGGTTTAATCCCCAGTATCACAAAATATTTTTTTGAATCTTATTTTTTTCCCTAAAAAGTAGGCAAATATTCTTTTCCATCTTTGTCTTAAGCAAATTTAGTGCTTGTCCAAAAGTGAATAATTTTGACCTTTTATTTATTGATATATACTTAATATATGACACTACAAAAGATTTTAACCCAATCCTAAAAAAAATACATCACATACTTTTGCTTTGTGACTAAAACCACTCATCTTTGATGTCAAAATAAGTAACCTTCTCAGTGTCCCTATTTTGAGTGATAAAAGTCACTGTTATTTCAATTACCTGAACTTAAAAGTTGTCTTCCACTTAAGCTTTGTATTTGTACCCTCTATCAAGTCACCCAAGTTTATCTTCTCTTTAATATATATGGCATTGCTTTTTCTATTCCCATTTCTATCACACAAATTCATTACTTTATACTTTGTTCTTGAATTGCAGTGAAATTTCTTATTTAAACTGTTTCTACTTCTCTTCCATTCTCCAGTTCATCTTGTATGCAGCCACTAGGTTAATCTTAAAATACCACTTTCATGACTGCTGTCCCCTTTCCCTTTAATTTTTCTTACAGTTACCTCTTTTTCACAGTTTAACTTTCCCTCATTAGTCATTGGACACATACTGCAGGACATAGTCATTGTATTACTCTTGTATTGTTTAGCACTCTATTTTGTCTCTTGAATTCAGCTACTGATGTATGTTGTGCATTAAAACAGACTGTGAATGGATTAATCTGATTTTTTCCAGCATTATGTTCAGGAGAGTAACTCTTCTAATATTCTGAAAATCTACTGGGAAATAAAAAACGGGTGAATTTTATTTCAGATTTCAGAAGTTTTGTAGTCTTTACATAACCTAACATTCGACAATGTTATAAGTAGTGCCTGTGATAATTTTTAAAACATGCTGGAACTATCCATATGGCTCTTTTTTATATGACCCTTAATAAAAGCTAAGGTTATTTAAAAAAACATAACTTCAGTAAAGAGTCAAGCTGATGAGGTCCAGGCACATAAATGTCTCTTGATCTAATTGGGAGAGTAAGTGTAACTAGTTCATGAGAGAGTTATGTGCCTGGACCTCATCAGCTTGACTTCTTATTGAAGTTATGTTTCTGTTTGGATGGCGGGCCTTTTTATCTATCTTTGCATTCCCAGAACTAAACAGTTTCCAGCACATAGTAGGTGCTTGAAAATATTTGAATGGAATATTTTATGCAATAATATAAACTCAAACACTTAGTGTAATGGATCAATAAAAAATCCCTTTGTTTTGGGATATTTGTCAGATTTTTATAGCTTTTCTAGTAAAGATTACACATGCTAGGCAAGTGCTTTTATAACAGAGGTACCTTCACAGCTCCTCTGATCTCCATTTTTTTATGCTTAAAACAGGTTTTGAACATTTCTCTAGTACCACTCAGGAATAGCAAGGCAGTCATTGTGACTAGAAGAGGAAAGATGATGGGAGGAGTGAAGTCAAAGAAAGATGTGAAGGAAAGTGGTTTTTTTTTTGGCTTTTATATGAAGTGAGATGTGAAACTATTAGAGAGTCTTAAAATTTCAAAGAAGCCTAGACCCTCATGTATAAAATATGGGCATTTAAATTTTTATTTTTTAGCGGTTTGTGGACTTTTCAGGGTCTTCCCCCAACCCTCAAAGTCAGTATTCTTTGGCTCTGTCTTTTGTAGTATTTTTAAGCTTTTGACATGAATGTGCTCTTTTGCTTTTTACTCTCATCTCCCACTTTAGAATTTGAGGATACTGCATTTACTTTGGTTGCTAGAAGTTTTACTGTTGTTTAAAAATGTCAAAGTTGTTCTTTTGTGACAAGAAACTAATATAAAACATTTTTAATTTTGTAAGACGAATGAGTGCATAGTCAGGGAGTAGTGGTGTGGAAGTACGTTAAACTTGAGAGTCATTCACATGGCTTATGCATTACAGCATTTTCTTTCTTTCTTTTTTTTTTGCAGTACTAGGGATTGAACTCAGGGGCATCTACCCCGAGCTACACCCCCAGCCCTATTTTTTATTCTTTATTTCGAAACCGGGTCTCACTAAGTTGTGGAGTGCCTCACTAGGTAGCTGAGGCTGACCTCGAACCGAACCCAGATCCTCCGGTCTCAGCCTCTCGAATGCTGGGGTTACAAGCGTGTGCCACCATGCCCGGCTACAGCATTTTCTTATTACATATATTCTTTCTTGTGATTTCAACAGTTAGCCAGTATCTCTGCTACAACTGCCCGCTCATGCTTATACAGAGAAGTTCCAAAGTATGAAACTCAATGGAAAAATATGCACTACTGTAGGTGAAAGGCAAAGTTCTTCTGATCCAATTCCTTTGTTTTATGGATTAAGAAACTGAGGACTAGTGTGGCTTTTGACAGTAGTTAAATCCAGCTCTTTATATTCCAGGCTTCCTCTATATCAGCACTGTCCAATAGAATTTTCTGTGATAATAGAAATGTTTCTATACTGTCACATGCGGTAGTGCAATTGAAGGAAATAATTTTTAACTGTATGCAATTTTAATTAATTTAGATTTAAATGCTACATGAAACTAGTGGACAGCATGGCTGTATTATCCTACTTCAAGTCTTTTAAGGTTATTAATCACATAGGACAAAATATGTTCTTGAATAGATTGACTACTTAGATACATTTATTAGTAAAATAGCCACAAAACAAACAGTTGAAATGTTTAGCAATAAAACAATTTCAGAGTTCTTGAAACATTTAATCATATTGTAAGATGCACTATTTTGTGTACTCTTCAGAAATACTGCCAGTTTTATACTGTAGTATAATCTCTTATCGCCTAGAAAAATTTTTATTTTATACTTATCAAAAGAATTCTTTTAGACCTAATTAGACAAATAACTGTATAACTGGTACATATATAAAAAGGGAAGTAAAAATTTCAGGTCTGTTCTGAATCACTTTTTGTACTTACACTCATTGTTATCCTACTTTTCCCTTACAGTATTGTTCTCTATACATGAGTGATACAGAATTTCTTAGAAGAATCCATAAAACTATAAAGCCTTTGTTAATGGGCCATTAAGAAGAGCTCAGTTATGTGGAGTTGGCCTACATTTGATTGTTTTATCACTTCTGTTGCTGGCCTCTCTCAAATCATTTGACTCTTAAGAGTTAAATGAATACTCCTCTTATTTTCTTTATGTCACTGACATGTATTCTGTACATTTTGATCCTCACTGGCAACTGTAAGATGCATCCCAATTCCAGAGTTGTTAAAACTGTGCCTTAGAACCAAAAAAATGTAATATGAAATTGAACATACCGTTCTAGTACCCATTCACAGTGCCTTTCCTGTGACAATGGAATTTGAAGTTGGTTAGAATTGACATTCATTAGGAAAGATTATAATTTACTATGGCAACTGTGACTGCTGGAAAGCCAGATTTCCCCCCAGGCACTGGTTTTGGCTTCCAGAGTAAAGTAATATAGGGTGACTTTAAACTTTTGGGTTTTTTTTTCCCCCTGCAGTTATCCCTGGATGCCTATAATGATAGTAATGATTCATTTATTTGACAAATGTGCCAGGGACTGTTCTAACTAGGGACTGCAGTGAATTATACAAACAGAGAACTTATGCTGATGTAGCTTTTATTCTAGTGGGAGGAGGCAGACAGCAAACAAATAAACAGGAAAATTTTATAGTGGATAAGTACTGAGAAGACAATAAACAGGGTAATGTGAGTAATGAGAGGAATGCTAATTTAAATAAGATGTCAAAGGGGATTATGGCAATTGAGCCAGCCTATGAAGTTAGAAGAATATTTCTTTTTTCTTTCCTTCTGGTACTAGAGATTGAACCCAGAGCTTCATGCATGCTAAGCATGCCCTCTGTCACTGATCTATACCCCCAGCGTTTGAAAGAAGATCATTTCAAGCAGAGAACTAATAAGAATAAAAACCCTAATAGCCGGGCGTGGTGGCGCACGCTTGTAATCCCAGCATTCGGGAGGCTGAGACCGGAGGATCCGGGTTCGCGGCCAGCCTCAGCTACCTAGTGAGGCACTCCGCAACTTAGTGAGACTCGGTTTCAAAAATAAAGAATAAAAAAAAAAAATAGGGCTGGGGGTGTAGCTCGGAGGTAGAATGCCCCTGAGTTCAATCC
>PVLC010026526.1:0-22372 GCA_004027655.1 Graphiurus murinus | reverse complement strand
TTTCTAATTTGTCTTTTGGAACTGATTCAGTGAAAATTATTATGGCCACACTTTAAGAGGAGGAATTTTTCTTCTGATTTATACAGAATGAGCGAACACTAGCTAACTCTTCAAGTTAGGGTCTTAATTATTCTCTTGTTTGACCTTTGCCTGTAGCATTTGGTTTGAGTTGTGTTCTTCTCTTTGACTTTAAGATTCAACTACTGGCGGGAGCTTTATTTAATCTTTCTATTGAGCTATTTCATCTCCTTGAATAGGGCGTAAACCTATCCATCAACCTATCTTTCATATGGGCATGCTGTTCTGGAAAACTATTAAGATTGAGTGCATCATGGCAAGGTGCATTCTATTTAAAAAGTAATGTAATATGCTTCAACGTGATTAAGAACAAGGATGTTACAAGTGCAATATATAGTAAAATCATAACACTCAAGAGCTTTTTACATAATGTGCTGTGCTTAATGTGCAAACAGTTGATTTAATTTTCTACTTTACCTTTTTAAAAAGTGTGGTGTTTCTCAAAAATATTGCCAATATATTCTGCTGTTTCATCCCTTAATACTTGAATTGATATGCTGCTAGAACTAAATTATATTAAATTCTTGAGGAATCAAATTTCTAGTTTGATGAATACATAGAAAATAGGATCTTATTTAGCAGATTTAATCTGACTTCATAACAAGAAAGGAAACAACAATGAAAATCTTATTTATAGATTTTTTTTGTATGGGGCAATCTCTGTTTCAAAATTCAGCATTCCTTTATTTCAGGGTCTAATTAAAATGCATTTAAAACAATTCAAGTACAATTTTGAATTTTTGTCTTGTTTGTTCATTTTATTTTAATTTCCTGATTGTGTTATAGATGATGTGATGGTTAGCTGATAGATGTTTAATGCTTAAACAAAGATACTAAAAAACAAACTACACACCTTTAAGTTAGAAGTAGCATATGTGAGTCTTCTTTAAAGTAATAGAGGTTTAGACTGAAAAGCAGTCTCTGAAATGGAAGCTGGCTTCTTATGTGACAAAGGAGGTCTGAGGTAAGTGGTTAAAGGGCCAGACGGCTAGTTTGTGGTAGAATTGGAGTCACAGCCATGTCTCTTGATTCCTTGCTTTCTTTTACTATACCACAGAACACAGACTCAGATACCATTTCCATTTTTTACTCATTTTTTTTATTCTAATACTTCAACATTCCTATTTTATTATATATAACCTTGGAAGCTCTATTCACTGCCTTTTCACCATATTATATGCTTACTTGGGCTTTATAGGTTTGAAGGTGGGCTGATTAATATGAACTGACTGCTGATACCTTTAGTGGTAGATTGAGCCAAAAGAATTCCAATTGCAGAGTATTTTCTTTCTTTCTTTTTCATATATCTGTGTCAAGGATCTATAAGGGCAAAATTAAAAACGAAGAATGTTTCATTTAACTGGTTATAAATATGTATAGTTCAGTCTGCTTTTGGGGGAAGAGTTTTGGGAAAGTCCAAAATAAGTTCTCTATTGTCTGTAGGTTCTATTTGACTAGTGAGAAGAGTCCTAGTTTCCAGAACACATTCTCCAGGTTAATAGGGATCATCTCCCTTGTACATTTCACATGGGTAATCTCTTGAGGTGCACAGACCTGTATGAAGTGGGCAATAGCCTTAGCTCCATTTTATGAATAAGGAGATAACATATATCTTATGAGTATCTAGGGGGACTCTGAGCCCAAGGTCCTTCTCAACAGCCCTGGCTCTCGACCACTAAGCTCTGATGCCCTTACCTTACACATGACTCCTGCTATGGAGTGCTGCCTATTGCTAAACTCAGGTTGACAATAGACCCTTGACTTGAGTGGGCAAGACCCTTCTTATAAGCTTCAGCAGTATGCTTGAGAATTTTTACCTTTACATTTGAGGTACAGTAGCAATTTCTGGCAGGAACCTTCCATCTCCTTTTCTTCTAGTTCTTTCATGTTCAGCCTCAATTTTCTGTACTCCTCATTTTCTCCTTGTTTTTGGGGGGGAGCAAGACTCAATGTGTCTTGTGTATTATCTGTACACCTTTGTTTCTGTTCTTCAAGAAGAGATGAATATTATTATTATTCCCAAGTAGGAACAAAGTTCCTGATTACTGGCTCCTAGATTCTTTACTAATATCTTGAGGGTTTTTTTTGTTTGTTTGTTTTACCTTCCTCTTAGATGGAAAAGAACCATTAAGAGTTATTTAATTCAGTTATATTCCAGTGGAATATTTCTAATTCATTCCAGCATGTACCAGAATCTTCTCCTACTTAATAATTTTATTTTCTTCATCCTTTTGGCAATGTTATACATATCTGCTTCCTTTAAAGCAAACTAAAATTAAGCCCACTTAACTGGCCCTCTGATTCTCTCTGGTATGTTCCCTAAGCATTTGTTTGTGAGTTCCCAACTATAAAATTAAGTATAAATAGTTTTTGTCTTGATTTTTTTTTCTATTGTATTTATACTATTCCCCCTACTAAGTAATTGCTGCAGTTCAAAAACCATGAGAAGTGTGATGCTAGTACTACATTTGGCAATTAGAAGCTATTTTGTAAAAGTTGACCTGCAAAGATGAGTAAAAGCTGTTCTTCCTCCTGTTACTATCTAGTTAGCCCAGGCGTGCCAGATACACACATCAGAAAGATCTATGTATCTCACTTGGTAGTCATGACTGATACGGAAAAAACAGCAGCTCACTTCTATGTTTGGTAGAAACAAGCAAACAAAACAAAACAAAAATATATACTCTAGAAAAGTCTATTTACTTTAATGTTATAGGTAAGTTTTTATAATTATATGTGCTTTTCAATGGTGGTTTCAGGTCTTACTTTCACAGTAGTTTTCTTTTTCTCACATAATCTTAATACATTTATCTAAAACTTAGACTTTGGTTAAGTTTTCATTGTTAGGGACAAATATCCTCTTGCATTTGTAGATCAGCTGAAACATACTGCTGAGATGTAGGGATTCTGGGAACATGGTTGGAAATCTTGCTTTAGAATGTGGCACACGCTTGTAATCCCGGTACTTGGGAGGCTGAGATAGGAGGATCCGGGTTTGCAGCCAGCCTCAGCTACTTAGTGAGGCCCTCTGCAACTTAGTGAGACCCTGTTTCAAAATGAAGAATAAAAAACAGGACTGGGTATGTAGCTCAGAGGTAGAATGCCCCTGATGCCCCTGGGTTCAATCCCCAGTACCACACACACACACACACAAAATGGTGAAGATGCTGGAATTTTCTTGGTTTCATTGAGAAGACTGAAGGATTGTCAGTCTAAACAGGGACCACGTGGTTATATGCATGTCATACAAATAGTAGTCATCTTATTCTCATCCTTATTCTGTCTTTGTTTTTAATGTTAAATGAAGCTTAAATAAATTGTGATACTTAGGATAGGTTTTCTCTATGTCAAATGTCATTGTGGGGGAGAGGGTGGGAAGAGATAGAGTATATAGACACTGAAAAGAAGTTTTGTTCTAAAGCCTTCTTCTAGAGGTAGGATAGTTTCAGATCCTTTCTTGGAAGCATCTGTATTTCCCTTTGAAAAGGACATAAAGCAAATCTTAATTGAGAAGTGAAAAGTCAAATCATTGTCTTTTGTTGAATCATCATCTTTTGATGTTTCTCTGAAATTAGGTTGTGGTAGTCTCTTTCCTTTAATTGGAAATGGGTTTAAACTTTGAGTTTCAATATTTGAGCAATTTATAACACATTGCCATTTCTATCACCTGAATGCAATTGACAGTTCTTTTCTATATAATACCATTTCATTGTCCTCCACATTTGGGAAGGGATACTTAAAAGGTTAGAATAAAAAATGAGATTGCATGCTAGGGGCAGAATATGGGTATAATGCATTTAAAAAAGATTCTGATGTACTGTACCCTTATTAAAAGAAAAATTGTGATTGGAAATATACTTTTAATATATGTTTGAGAAAATTGGGATTTATTATTTTGATATTTTTTGAACATCATCATTCTTGTACTCTTTCTTTCTTTCCTGAACCAGGGTAATTGTTTTTCTTGCAGCACTGTTTTCCCCCCTTGAGGAGATAGCTTTTCACTTATGATCTTTCCTTTTCTCAAATTGCACTTAAAATCCATTGCTCTCTTATAGTTAGTATTCCACAGTCCAGATGCTTATTTTCTGCATGTGTTTAGGAACCCTGAAATTTCAAGGGGCAGATTATAAAAAAAAGTATCATTTAAAATTAGGTTATACAAATTCTCAAGAATTACATCTACTTATAAAGTCGTCTTAATACAGAATCGTTGCTTTCTTAGGAGTTTATAGCATTGGGAAAATATCAGATCTGAGAAATGAGTTTGCAATGGTAATAGCCAAACCTGTGTGGGGTGTGGGTGTTAAATGGTGAATTCAGAATGGAAGAGAAGTACAATTAGGAAATGGACAGGAGGGAGCCAACAGCAGTCCCCTCAGTTAGAGAGGAAAAGCCAGGTAGTGACTAAGCAGTGCTGGAGGCCAATATAAGGGAGGCTTTCTTTAGATTGTTTATATATCTTTCCCTTTAAGCAACATAAATATGGTTTATTCCTTGCCATGCCAACCTATGCCCTGCTCCTTTTTTCTTTCTGGTCTTAGCTTAAATGTCACCTCCTCACGGAACTATGATTCTAAACTAA
The DNA here is from genome assembly GCA_004027655.1 of Graphiurus murinus. NCBI lineage: Eukaryota > Metazoa > Chordata > Mammalia > Rodentia > Gliridae > Graphiurus > Graphiurus murinus. The sequence continues at coordinate 17,709 of PVLC010026526.1, read as the reverse complement.
AAAGTAACTACCATTTTTCTTGTTTCATCAAGCTGTTTTATTTTTACCATACTGCTTATTATTCAATGCTGTTTTGTTTTCATGTAGCTCTAGTTATTCAGTACTTTTTTCCCTCAATATTTTCTTATATACTTGTTCTCTCTCTTCTCTCTTTCTCTCCCTCCTACCTGCCCAACAGCAAATTTAACAAGTGCAGAGACCATCTCATTGGTGTTTATTACTCTTCTCCAGTCCCTAATCCCTAGACTGGAACTTGCACTTGGCAGGTGACAGTCGGGTTGAACTGAGAACAGGAACCTTATCTTTTCATCCCTAAGATTATATAGTGCTTTCTAATTCAATTAATTAGGCTAATATTATTGAGAAAAATTAAATTAATATTAATGAGAAGACAGGATAATTTTTTTTAATAAATGAAGACATTTATTTGCTTTTTTAAAAAAAAATCCCTTCTAAATAAAAAACATTACCTAATCTTAGCAGTAACTGGGTCAAGTATAATACTTGGAAGTGTGGATAAACCTTTGATGCTACATACAGAAATTATAAGATGACTTTGGGTGACCAGCCTTTCAGATGTAGTAGTATACACTGAAATGGAGATAGTCCTGCTGATATTGGGAGAAGGTTTTAGGTGTTTTGCTATTCCCTATAAAATTAGTCTGGAAATGTATTTCTACTAGACCAATCTTTTGAAGTAATTCCACATACTGGAATATGTAGGGAACTTGGGACAAGTTGCTAGGAGAAAGGCCATCCATTTTAGTGTAAGTGTGAAGAATAATTTAGTATTTTCTAACAATTCACACTGTTACCTAGTTTGGCATGATTTTTGTGTTTTGTTGTCTCATCTGTTACAAGTTCCTTGAAGACCTGATTGTGAAAGAAATCCTGTTTTAACACCATAATCATGATCCTTCAAGATGAGATATATCAACTTAACCTCAGCCATATGGACTGGGCTAACTAATGACAAAAATCTTCAGAAAGCCAAAACTGTTGTGTGTATATTTACAGAAAAAAAAATCCCCCTTTTCTTCTCTGGAGAAGGGAGGAGAGAAAGAAGAGAAAAGAGAGGGAGGGACAGTCTAGAAATATTCTAACCTATACATGAAAATTCCAAGTTACTTATAATAAATCAGGTCATTTTTACATATCATCATCATGATTTTTGCAATATGGCTAATTCAGAGTCTAGAAGTATTATTTCAAATAGGGGAAGTTTCTGTAGTATTTTGAAATTAATGACTTCTCTTTTATGCATATAATCAATTTTCCCCATCTGGTCTTGAATTTATGAGTGTTATATGGTATAAAGTTTTCTATACAAGTATAAACCTTATTATCTTTCCTAATACCTTTGCATGTACTTTCTGCTTGCCATCTAAGCCTCCTATGCTTTATTCTTAACTGCCAGCTTGAACTATACCTTTCTTTGAAGTTTATCTTAAAGTTATGTTTCATTAATTTAACTTAATTTCATAAATGGTGTTCTGGGTTTCTGGGATGAAAGGAGACCTGAGACAAAGCCCTAGACCTTGCAAATCTCAGAATTAATTAGGGACAAGAATGGGGCTTGATGGTAGCAGATACATTAGGGTTAGCTAATTTGATGCAGTGAGAAAAAAAGTAGAACCCAGAAGAGATAAGTGACCAGTTTTGCTTTTGAAGACTCTACAGAGGAAGTGCTATTTGAGTTGGGCCTTATGGTGAATTTGGAGGAGATAGATTGATGGTCCATAGCTTCTCCACTAGCCATCTGTATCTAGATTGTGTCTTTAAAACTTAGGAAGGTTAGACAGTTATCTTGTGTCGATAGTTAATAATATTTATTGCATAGGAAATACTAGGTTTTTAGGATGACATTTGAATGTAAAAAAATTCAACCTGATAACAACTCAACAACATAACTCTAAGTTTGGCTATTTTATCTTTAACCCTTTTTCAGGGAAATGAAGGTAATAATAAAACACAAAGTAAAAAACACTTTTTTGTTGTTCAGAGATAACCAAATAGACTAACGGTCTTGGTCCGATGCTCGCTCGCTTGCTCTCTCTCTTTCTCCCTCTCTGCTTATAAAAATAAAAACAAAACCCAACTGTTGATTTTTGTTCTTTTGAAAATGTCATGAGTGTAAAGGCCGAGGCCATGTTTAGTGGCAGTGTGGTGAGCTACCCCTGCTGCTCAGACTTCTAGACGCTGGCCCTAGACTTGCGGACGCTGGCGCGGAACTGTTTGGGACAGTGAGTTGGGCTCTACAGGACCCTGGTTTCCCTCTTCCTGGGGGTTCTGATGTGGTGGAACTGAAGCAGGAAGGGAAGGAGTCCAAAAACGCTCAAGCTGGAAGGGACAATTGGCACCAAGCAGTGGTAATAACCAGTCTATATATAGAGAGAGTTTGGTGTATTTCCTTCCTGAAGGGCTACGCGCAGTAAATAAAGTAAAACCAATAATTATCAATGGGCAACTGGGCCATGTCTTTTACAGAAGTATTCAAATGGGCGTAAATCATAGTGTCTAAGCAAACAGACAAGAGAGATGCTTTGGAGAGGAATCCACCAGCTGTTTTCCTGAGAATTAGGGAAAATACTGTTGCCTACTGATATTTCTAAAGCTTAAATGAAGGTCTGAGTTGATTTAGTAGAGGGTTTTTAGTTTTAATTGTTCTTTTCTTTGTGCCCAAAATGGATCCTATTAATTAATTAATTAAATTTGTTCCATATATATATTTCATTATATAAGTACAATTGACTTATTTATCCAAGGAGCATTTATTTCCCTATACCAAGTATAGCTTTGTTTCAAACCTTTTCTCTTAAAGAAAAACATTAAGAGTTTTACTAAGTAACATTTACTAATAAGTTACTAATAAGCAAGGATTTGACTTCTGGGTTAATCCAGGGCTTTTCTCCATGTGTTTTTCTTCCTTGTGTGCATTTGTTTTCAATTTCAAAATGAAATAGTTGACTCTCTAACACATATATATAATATTATATATAATATATAATATATATATATAATATAATATATAATATATTAATATGTTATATAATATTAACATATATAATATATATTAATATTATACAATATATAATATATTAATTATATATTATATATGTTATTAGTAACTTATTAGTAAATGTTACTTAGTAAAACTCTTAATGTTTTTCTTTAAGAGAAAAATGTTTGAAACAAAGCTATACTTGGTATAGGGAAATAAATGCTCCTTGGATAAATAAGTCAATTGTACTTATATAATGAATTTTTTAATATATATATATATAGTTAGCATCATGTTACATATTATATATTTGGATCTATATCACATCTACTGTTCTGAGAACCTATTTTAGGGAAGAAACGTCTATTTTTTTTTTTTGCAAAAATGTTGATATATTCCTTTCAGGCATGAATTTTGGGTATGTGTCCTGACAAATTTATGTGGTATACATTATTAATTACTTGGGCAGAGAGAGTTTTGAAAATGTGCTCCAGCTAGAGCCTTGAAGTACATGGGTAGTTAAGTGTAGACGGAGAGGAAAGGGGAGCTGTTACTTATAGCAAATGGCCTTAGAGATATTTTGACCCAATTGGTTAACTCAGCTCCCTAAAATATGGAAGTATTAGAGTTATAACTAGTTCTGTATTGGGTACCTATCTTTCAATAGAAGACTCTTGTGTGGAAACACTTTTGATCACTTGTACCAATTTTTTTAAAGCTGAAGTCAATTATAGGGAGTTGGGGCAGCATTTGATTGATGTTGGATCATGACAGCTAGTGGGAAGGCAAGGCCTTTAGCAATGGTAAATCACGGAAGGGTAACACGAATCTTTAAAAAATTAATTCAACAAACATTTGAATACCTGTTATTTGGCTCAACATTAGTGCCATAAATTACAAACTTGAATAATGATACAGTTGCTGACCTCAAGGGGCTCAGGGTCTGCTGGAAGAGTCTGAGAGGTAAATGGGTGTTATCTCTCCACCTGTTTAATACAACTCTAGAAGCATGGAAGAGAAACAAGGGAGACATTCTGAAAAAGCTAACATCTGGCTGGATTTTGACAGAGAATAAAAGCTGCCAATGATTTCTACTGAATTAATGTGCATAGTTTTAAGAATCAATATTAATCCTCCTATTTTATTTCCCCTTAAAGATTTCCGGTGTCTGTCTAATGGCGAATACCCTTCAGTAACTCTGAAATGTGGCCTTTTATTATATACATATTAAGGGTTATCCGATTTTTGAGGGATGAAGAGGAAGAATGAATTGAAGTTCAGCCCTCCTAACCTTGACACATGATCTGTGATCATAGAAAAGGGACTCTCCAATGCAGAAGTGTTTCTGAGTGACAGACTGTGAACTTCCCAAGCATGGCTCTATTTGTTTAAAAATGATTACTTTATATTTGGTGTACTATTCCTACAAACTAAAACTTCTTTTAGCTTTAACTTCTCTTTTAGAACTAGCTTAGAAACTCATTAACAATGCTGATAGCATTTGGGAGGCTGAGACCGGAGGATCCAGGTTCTCGGTCAGCCTCAGCTACCTAGTGAGGCATTCTGCAACTTAGTGAGACCCTGTTTCAAAATAAAGAATAAAAAATAGGGCTCAGATGTAGCTCAGAGGTAGAATGTCCCTGAGTTCAATCCCTAGTACCGCAAAAAAAAAAAAAAAAAAAAAAATGCTGATAAGATACCCAAATAAGCATATTTCCCTGATTTGATTTTCTTCAGATTAGAACTATAAGTTTTGTTCATGGTGCTACTGATTTTCTGGCATATTGTTGTATATAAAAAATTCTTCATTTGTTGCTTCTAATTAAGAACACAGGGTGCTTTACAGATATTTTTCATTGTTATTGATGAAAACATTACATTTTTAAAAATTGAGATGTGTGAGTTGGTGAACATTTTCTTACGAAACCAGACTTCTATAGAATATTAATACACAGCAGATCATTTCCTTTAAGGGGTGGAAAAAATCCAAGACCTTCAACTATAAGATGTTCTCACTAACAGCTGTTTCCTATAATAGGAGCAATTTGCATGCAGAATAGAGAAAATGAATTATACAAAAGGGTGTATAGAGGAACAGCTATAACTTCTCTGGCATGTGCAGCAGCCCACAAAATAAACTTCCTTCAAATGACATTGGGATGATTAATCCCAAGCAACCTGGACACTGAAACCGCTGTTCTGTAAAAGGTTTTGCAGCCTGGAAATGCCATGGGTGTAACACTAGCCTCCTGGTGGGGTGGGGTGGGGCTGCTCAGTGCATTTAGTGATACCGCACCCCAGTCTTTAGGGTATTTGAATATTCACGACAAGTTGGCAGGTGGTCAGTGGTTGCAAGAGTCACTGTAGACTCTTTTTCTTTCTCTCTCTCTCTCTCCCTCTCTTTCTTTTTTTCTTCTTTCTTTTATTAGAAAAGCCTGTAAGATCAAGCAAGATCTTTTATTCCTGATTACTTTTTCTGGTGTCAGTTTGGGGAAACTTTCCTAAGGTGGGCTAAACATCAAACATTAAAATCTTGCCTTGGGTATACATCTTTTTAACCATATTTGTACCTGTGGCATATCTACACCATTTTTATGTACATTATCAACATCAGCATTATCAGAATCACCGACTGGCACCCAGGTGAGGTGACTGTTGTAGCCTGAATCTTTGACACATTATCTTCCTGAGTTAAATATTCTTTTTGTCCTTGAGGAGAGAAAGTAAATGAGCAGGTGAGACTCTTGATTGTGTGGCCATAAAGAGAATCAAAGCAGTAATTAGGACAGTTATTGCTCTGGGAGGGTGAAAGAAGGAGGGATGTATTAATACTCTGTAGAAGGCCTTCTGGTCCAGAAGGACCTTGTGAAGAAACTGGGATTTGACTTGTGCAATGGATACTGAGCATCCTCAAGATGGGATGGAAGGAACAGCAGGAGGTCTGGGAACAGGTGGGAAATGCTGGGCATCTTGGAGTTGTGGTGGGTAACAAAGGGAGGAAGCCTGGAAAGGCATGCTGGACTGCTGGAGAGGACCTGGGGTACCAGGGTACACAGCCTTAATGTACAGCCTCTACAGTTTGACGTTTGAATCTACAACACTGCTATCTTAACCAGCATCATTTCATCTGGCTTGTAAGTGGTTTAGATTTAGTGGGAATTTTAGTGGGATGAAATCTCATTTTGTCTCCTAGGGTCTCTCGTTCCCCAAGAGCTAAAGTTTTGCGTCCTTCTAACTCCATAAGAAATAAGAAAAGCCTTTCTTTATATATTCTTGTGCTGTGATTAGATTATAAGTGTCTACCAGTATTTCAATAAGCTGTTTTTCTTTTGGGGAAAAGGAGGTTAGTGAGTCTTAATGGCATCAATAAAGGACAGATTCTGGGTTTGAGATTTACTTACAAAGGAGGCAGGTGTAGGCATTAAGACATCTCAAATAAGTGAAGAGTAATTATGTATCAAAATCCAGACATATGTATAACAGTTTTATTAGGAAACTTGTAGTTCTTTTCAAGCATTGGGTCATAGGAGTTATCCTCAAGTTCCCTAAAACGTCAGAGCAGGTGATAATAATAGCTCAATTTCACTCATTCATGATAATGGTTGACTCATGAACTATGTTCCACCAAGATTTCAGTAAATAACTTACATGTTTGCTTCAAATAGGGAAAATTATTGTTGCAAATTCTAGAGAAGAAATAATAGATCAGAGACTCAACTGTGGGGTTGAAAGGGCTGTGAAATTTTGGGGTGATTTAGATGGTAGAATGAGATTTTTTCCTTTTTTTTTTTTAAGAAAAAGAATATATTATTGTCTATTGTTCTCATCTTTCCTATTTTCTTTTTTAATGTTGCAGTGTGCAAAGATCCACCTTACAAAGTAGAAGAATCTGGGTATGCTGGTTTCATTTTGCCAATTGAGGTTTATTTTAAAAACAAGGTATGTAATCTTTACCCATTAATTTCTCAGAAATTCTTCCATTAAACAAATGATGTTTAGAATAATTTTGACTTGGGGGGCACCAAATGCTAAAAAAATAATTTTGACTTGTAAACACTTCTATCACTAGATGATTTTAAAATAAAAGTTAAACTTGTCTGCTTGGAATTCTGGCTTTTGTTGTTACCCTTAATCATAAAAGAAGTGGCTATAAAAGATAATTGCAATATGAATAAAATTTATTAAATATTCCTTTTTATGGAAGAATGATTACCACTAATAAAAAGATTAACATGTATTGGTAAAATAGAAAAGAGAAATTATGGATTTTTAGTGAAATGCTCCTTTCTCATTTTAATATTTCTAGAATTTGTGAGAATTACAAAGCATAATCTCATGTTATATTTAGGTGATGTGTACACACACATGATACATATATACAGTAATTTCAGCTTGAGATCTTATGAGATATTATGGATTCTAACAGTTTTCAACAGTATATATATGGCAGAATATGCAGACTGTATAATTATGGATAAATTGCTCAACTTCTGTGGGGCTTACTTTCCTAATTTATAAAATAGAGAGATAAGAGTATCTACTTTATAAGGTGATTAGAAGGATTAGATGAAGTGCTTTCATGTAAAGTATTTAGAACAGTGCCTTATATATAAGTAAACATTTAACAAAATCCAGGTGCTTTTAATTATGGTGATTATTTTCACCCAAAGGTATTATAGTTTCTAAGGCATGCCCCAAAGTGATATAATTCAGTTTAAAAAAAAAAAGAAGAAAAAAAGCTGAGCAAATAGAATTTTGTGTTAGCCATGCCAGTGCTCTGTATAATGTGGTCCTTGGGAAGGCAGCAGCATTGGTACCCAAGAGCAAGTTAGAAAAGCGATTATTCTCAGACTTCATCTAAATCTACCAACTCAGATCCTTTGAGGTACAGGCCCATGACTGCATAGCCACAAAGCTTCTGAGTGATTCTGATGCTCAGGAAAGAATGAGAGTCACTGATAAGCCACTCTATGATGTGTAGCACCTTCCACTGGAACAATGCATCACTGGCTTTTCGAATGTATGGAAGACTCAGCCTTCAATTCAGAAAAGATTTCTATGTGATTAAGAGATAATTCACTTTTAATTAAGCTATAATAAAACTGTCCTGTAATTTAGGAATGTATAGATGCCAAGATGGATTTTATTTCCTCATTTTTGTTTATTTCTTTCTCACCCTATCTCCTCACACACTATATTCCTGCTGTACCATCTTTCTACAAACCTTCTGCCCCACTAATTGGAGTTTCCTTATGTTATAGTTTTTGTGACATATTTCACAGTTGACTTCTCTATAGTTAAATGCTTGAGTGCTTGCTTGACAGCATGCAGATACATCATTTAGTAGATTTATACGAACATTTGAGAGGTAAGTACTATTAATCCTACTTTGCAGAAAAGGAAACTGAGTCATAGGAAAGTTGAATAGCTTATCTAAGACCTCACATAGTTATAAAACATCAAAACCAGATTCCTTTTCAAAACTGTTTTTTTAAAATATACTTTTATTGGTGCATGTGAAGTTCAGAATGATAGAAACAGGCACACAGCATCAATGTGTCGCCCTCCAGATCCCATGGGTATTGTTCCAAAGGAATCAAAGTTAGAATACTATAGTGTTACATGCATGTTTATAGCAGCACAATTCAAAATAGCCAAATTATAGGACCTGATTCTTGATCTATATCTTTCCATTGGATAACTCTTAACACTTCTGCCTTAGAAACAATAACTCTCTGCTAGAATATTGACTATCTTTCTTAGCAGTAATACAACTGAATTATTAATTTGTTTTTTACCAAACCAGAATTTCTTGCAATACAGTATTTTTACATTGATATATTGTGGTGTTTTTTTTTTTTTTTCTCATTTCAAACTGAATTTCTTGTAGGTTTTTAGCTCTCTTTTTCCTCTTCTTTTTAAAAAAATCTGTGATATAATTTACTTACCATAAAATTCACCATTTTAAAATATACCACATGTTGCTTTTTGATATATTCACAGAGTTGTATAACCATCACCACTAATTTCAGAACATTTTCTTTCATTCTAGCTCTCTCTCGTTCTTTCTTGTTCTCTCTCTCTCTCTCTCTCTCTCTCTCTCTCTGTACTGGGGCTTGAACCCAGGGACATTCTATCTCCGAGCTACCCCCCAGCCCTAGTTTTTATTCTTTATTTTTCGGTACTAGGGATAGAATCCAGGGGCATTCTACCTTCGAGTTACACCCTCAGCCCTTTTTTTTTCTTTTGTTTTGAAGCAGGGTCTCACTAACACTAAGTTGCAGAAGGCCTCACTAAGTAGCTGAGACTGACCATAAACCTGTGATTCTCCTGTCTCAGCCTCCCAAGTGTACTCTCTAATATTCACTTCTCAATCTGTCCTTCAGTCCCTGGGAACCATTAATCTATTTTCTTTCTTTATGAACTTTGCCTGTTCTAACCATTTGATATAATTGGAATGATAAATATGCAGCCTTTTGTGTCTAGCTTCTTTCTTTTTTTTTTTTTTTTTTTTTTTTTGGCGGTACTGGGGATTGAACTCAGGGGCATTCTACCTCCGAGCTATACCCCCAGCCCTATTTTTTATTCTTTATTTTGAAACTGAGTCTCACTAAGTTGCGGAGTGCCTCAGTAGGTAGCTGAGGCTGGCCGCGAACCCGGATCCTCCGGTCTCAGCCTCCCGAATGCTGGGATTACAAGCGTGCGCCACCACGCCCGGCTTCTAGCTTCTTTCACCTAGTATATTTTCAAGGTTCATCCATGTTATAGGATATATTGATACTTATTTTCTTTCTTATAATAGAATAATACAGATATGCCACATTTTACTTTTTATTTGTAACTTGATGGTTACAGACTTATTTCTACTTTTTGAGGATTATGAATAATGCTGCTATGAATATTCATTTACAAGTTTTTTGTGGCTATATGTTTTTTATCTCCTAGGTATGGTATGGTAATTCTACATTTAACTTTTTAAGGAACTGCTAAACTGTTTTCCAAAGTGATTATACCATTTTACATTCCTACTAGCAATATATGAAAGTTCTGATTTCTCCAATACCTATTACTTTCCTTTTTTCTTTTTTATTATAGTTATCCTATCCTAGTGGGTATAAAGTGGTATCTCATTTTGATTTTGGTTTATATATCTCTCATGACTTATGATGCTAAGAGTCTTTTCACATGCTTATTGTTCATTTGTGTATATTCTTTGCAGATTTGCAGAAATAACTATTCAGATAAGTATATTTTTAACGTAAGTGGTTATGTTTATGAGAAGGAAATCAGAGTCTATCTCCCCCTTACCACTACTTCGTTTTAATATCTTGGAATTAATGAATATTATATGCTGGGTCCCCCTCCCCCCCCGTAACATCCTCATATCCAGTGTTGGTTTTTTTTTTTAAGGTACTCGGGATTGAACCCAGGAACATTCTACCTCCAAGCTACACCCCCAGTTCTATTTTTTATTCTTTATTTTGAAACAGGGTTTCACTAAGTTGCAGAGGGCCTAAGTAGCTGAGGCTGGCCATGAACCTGTGATACTCCTGTCTCAGCCTCCCAAGTACTGGGATTACAAATGTGTGCCACCATGCCTGACTATATCCAGTGTTTTAATTCCATCTAGGTTTTTGGTTATACCATAGGCAGAAGCTAGGCCTGAAGCCAAAAAAAGTCCTGTCTCAAAGAAATTAGGGGATAAGCAACTGCAGTTTCTTGTGGGAAGGCCAATTCTATGGCTATGAGTAAACTATTCTTTCACCACCTAATTTAATTTGACATTCCACTGGCTTCAGTTCGAAAAAATGCTGTAGTGAAGTATCTCCTCTCCTGTTTTGCTTTTAACTTTTTTGGACATTGTCATAAGCTCTCAGCTGAGCAGATAAATCTGTTTTCTGAATTGTCAACCTTCTTGCTTTAAACAAATAGCTAGAAAGAGAACAAATAAAGTATGAAAAGGCAGCAAGTGCTACTCCTCAGCAACACATCACACACATGCATGCACACACGCACGCACACACTGAGTCTTCTGGAAGTTCATGGAACAGGATAGAAAACAGGTTCTAATGAAAGCACTTAAAGCAGTTGCTTTTATGACTGTAACACATTCACTTTATGAGAGATTTTAGTTCTTAAAATAGGAAGAAAGAGCCGGACGTGGTGGCACACGCGTGCAATCCTAGTACTTGGGAGGCTGAGACAGGAGGATCACGGCCAGCCTCGGCTATTTAGTGAGGCCCTCTGCAACTTAGTGAGACTCTGTTTCAAAATAAAGAATAAAAAATAGGACTGGGGGTGTAGCTCGGAGGTAGAATGCCTTTGGGTTCAATCCCCAGTACTGAAAATTAAAAGAAGAAGAAGAAGAAGAAGAAGAAGAAGAAGAAGAAGAAGAAGAAAGAGACATAAAATGGAAAGTCTTTGGGACCATTATATAATAGACACTTAGATTAAACATCACTGAGTCAATTTTTTTCATTTAGTATCCAAATTAATTTATTTTTATTTTCTAGTTTTAGGTTTTAAGATTTCATACTTAACAATTATTACTATTTTCACATGCACACACTGAGATATATATTTCACTGTTTGTAATATAAAAAGTTAGAGTACACCTAATTTGCCATGTATAGAGATGTAGATCATTAAGCGGTGACTTAACGATATAGAGAATTAAGTACCAATCAATATTTAATAAGCCTCAAAAATGGTGATAACTTGAGTTGCAGAAGTAACTATGTATGTACATGTATATATACACAAACCCATGTATATGTGGTTATAATATAATTTATGTAGGTTTTCAAGCCACTAAAATGAATAAATAGTGTTGTGGAAGTACACACGTGAATCAGAATAACAACACAAGAACTTACAGACATTGGTTACTAGGGGAGGAAAGATAGAGAAGCTCACATGTATAAAATTATATTTCTTTAAGGAAATAGGTAAAGCAAATCTGGTAGAAGAGTTAAGATCTGTTTAATCTCAGTGGAAGGTACATGGATGTAGTGTTTTAAGTACTTTTTTTATATGTTATTTTTAGTAAAAACTAAATTCTTTGTCACCTTTATCCTTTTGAGTCTGTTAGAAATCAGAAATTTGCTATATTCCAGTCTGGATTTATTTTATTGTGGTAAGAACACAACGTGAGGTCTAACGAGATTTTAGGTATGTGTGCTGTAGACTATTGGTGCAATGTCATATAGCAGATATTCAGAGCTTTTCACCTTTCTTAATTAAAACTTAATGTTCGTTACTAGGGGAGGAGAGATTTCCCCTCCACCCAGCCCCTGGTAACTACCATTCCGGTCTTTTATTTTATAGATTTGATGAATCTACACTGATCTGTATTTGATTTTAGATACCTTATATAAGTGGAATCACACAGCACTTTTCTTCTGTGTCTGGTTTATTTCACTTAACATAATGTCCTCGAGGTCCAACTGGATCTATTTCTTGTTTCTCTTCCAACTGAAATGATTCACTGGTAAAAATTTAGGTCCAGGCTGTTGCTAGAATGCTTATTTAATTTCTTGTGAGTATTTATCATTTTATTTATTACAGGAATTTATTCTACTCTGTCTTGAAGAATGAAAGTCCATTATAGTAATGGTTTACAAAAGGGTATTTGGAGTTTTCCTAAGAGATGAGAAAGCACACTTTGTTGATGTTGGGAGAGCAAAACAGCCTGTCCCCGCCCCATCCTCCTGCTTGCCCTGCTTCTCTAATGAGCTTGTCTTCAGCTTTGCTCATTTATTTGTGCTCTCAGAGTCAAGAGGGCTGGTGCAGTGTCAGTCCTTCTCTTGAGTTTGTGTGTGTTTATTCTGTCTTATTTTATATGTGTACTCAACAAACCCAGCCTATCTATGAGAGTCATGTGTATTTCAAAAACTCAAAACCAACAGGCACACTGAAACATAATCGATCGTGGCACTTTAGGTTTGAAAGGATTCCCAGCTTCTCTCTTTAAGGCTGTTCTCAGAAAAAGCACATGAGCAAATGTCAAGGACTGAAGCTTCTGCATCATGAGAGGGGTAGCCACGTGATGTTGCCCACACCAGATTTCCACCTTTAGGAAACACAACAGTTTTATGTTGAGAACAAATACACGCTTTCTTATTTGAACTTTGAAGAAGAATCTTTTTTGAGGAGCAGAGATGTCTGTTCTCTAAAAGAAGATATTCAGTTGGCCAGAACACAAGTTTGTGGGTATTTTTTTCCTTACTAAAAAAAGGAAGAAAGGAAAGAAGAAAAGAAGGGAGAGAGGAAGGAAGCGAGGAAGAAAGGGAGGGAGGGAGGGAAAAAGGAAAAAATCTTTAAAAGAAAATTATACTTGGGAGTCATAGTTATTTTTTACAGTCCTTACTTTAGATTCATTGAAAAATGATGGCTTTTTTGTTTTAACTGTTAAGGGCTATAAGGTAATGTTATTACCCTATTCTTTCTCTGCTAGTAATTAGTTGTACTTATCAATTTGGTTTTCTTTAAAAAGAGTATGTGAAGTATATGTTTTTCTGGAAAAAGTATAAGGGATAAATACCTACACATTTAAGTTTTGTTTCCTTGATTACAATTAATGATTATCTGGTATAGTTTTTTCAGATCCCCCCCACAAATTTGCATAGATAGAAATATGTCAATGTAGATATTTGCTGTGGCAAGATAATATCATACTTTGATATTTTTTTCTGTGACTTTCCTTTAATTCACTTAGCAGTATGCCTTTCCAGGTCAGAATTTTTAAATATGTAAAATGTAAATGTTATTCCATGGTAATTATGCAGGTTATCCTTTATTCTTTTTTTTTTTTTTTTTTTTTTTGCGGTACTGGAGATGGAACTCAGGGGCATTCTACCTCCAAGCTACACCCCCAGCCCTATTTTTTATTCTTTATTTTGAAACCGAGTCTCACTAAGTTGTGGAGTGCCTCACTGGGTAGCTGAGGCTGGCCTCGAACCCGGATCCTCCGGTCTCAGCCTCCCGAATGCTGGGATTACAAGCGTGTGCCACCATGCCCGGCTTATCCTTTATTCTTTGCTATTATAAGCAATGCTACCATAAACATTTGCTCACATATCTGAATATTTCTATGGAAGAGATTCTTGGAAGTAGAATTATTGGGCTAAACGTTATTAGCATTGAGTATGTTGATAGATATTTCCAAAAGGTCTAATAAGAAGGCTTTACCAATTTACACTCCCAATTACCAGGCAGAAAACTGCCCTCCTTTTTAGTAATTCTAAGGTTATATTGACTGTTCTACAATTTAGGGGAGAGAGAAGACAAAAATATCGATGTGATGATTATATTAATAGAAGAATGCTATAAGAGAGAGGCCTAATTTGGTTTGTGTTGGGAAGTTACAAAGACTTTCCAGAGGAGTTTACTAAATTTAGCTGGGTCTTAAATACTGAGTTGCATTAACCAGGCAAAGGAGGGATGTACACTAGGAGGGAAGACATTTTAGGCATGGGGAGTACTACATGTGAAAGGCAGAACGAATGTGGTAATATGAAACGTGGAAACACTGAAGGCTTCAAATTCTGCAAGGAGAGAGTGTAATAAGAGAAGAAAAGGAAACATAGGGAAGGTGGTAAAAGAAAATGCTGGCTATTCCAAGCAAGTGGGATTATATAATTTAAAAAATGATGAGCCTTTAGAGGCTTCTTTTAATCAATAGAAAGATAACTTTTTTTTTTTTTTTTTTTGTGGTACTGGGGATTGAACTCAGGGGCATTCTACCTCCGAGCTATATCCCCAGCCCTATTTTTTATTCTTTACTTTGAAACCGAGTCTCACTAAGTTGCGGAGTGCCTCACTAGGTAGCTGAGGCTGGCCGCGAACCCGGATCCTCCGGTCTCAGCCTCCCGAATGCTGGGATTACAAGCGTGCGCCACCACGCCCGGCGATAACTGGTTTTTATGTTAGAAAAATCATCAACATTGTGAGAAGCAGAGTGAAGCAAGTTCAAACTTAGGGAGGAGACTATAGAGGGAGGAAGGACCAAGCCAAGAGTTCCTATGGAAAAATACTGAATAGAACTGGGATGAAATCTGATGGTGATGAGTGAGGGATCACAGAGCAGAGGATGATTTTTTTTGTCTATTTTCACCTTGGTAAGCAGTTAGGATTGGTGTTTCCTAAGATATAGAGTATGGGAGAAAAGACCAGTGATGATAACTTTAAGGTAATGTAGGAGTTTGGTTGCTGTGGGTCAGCCTCTGGAACACATGCATGTGGCATGAGTGGAGTGAGGACTGAAATGAGAGAGAGGTCAGGGAGCCTGTGTCATGGGGGTAGAACTGACTCCTGTGAATGGGTAGCATCTTTCTGGGAAACTTGCAGAAAGATAAAGGACACTTAAAGGTCAGTAGGAAAGAAGAAGAGGCTGAGAAAGAGGCTAGTTAACTATGAGGAAAGCCAGAAGAAAATGGCATCTGATAAGAGAGAGGAGGAGCATGTTCCCTGCCAGACTGGAGTGGCCAGGAAGGGGAGCAAGGTGTGGAAACTATGAATGGGGGAAGTTGGGATGAGGAGAGAGAAACATGGATTTGTAAGAGGTAATGCCTATATTCTGACAGACTTTTGAGTCAAAAGACCTGGGTTCAAATAACTTTATTTCATCCAATTAGTCATATAACAACCAAATCAAACTCACAACTGTTCAAGAGGAGAGCTGGGAGAATTAAATAAGATGAATGTTCCAGTACATTTTAGTTTCCATTATTATCTGTGGTCTTTGTTTCACATTGGGTATTTAAAAATCAATGTATAGAGAGGGATAAATGTTTAGCCAACAAAAGAAATGGCTTAAAAGTTGGACTGAGGTATCATGATATTGTAATTATTGTGTTCTCTTGGAGAGGATGCTATTTTGTCCTCCTAGTTCTTGATTCAGGAAAATGCCACTATTTTCTCATGTCTTGGATACTGCATTTCTACTATGTTCAGGCACTAAAATCAGTGGTATGATATGATTCAAACGTTGCTCCTGCTTTGAATCATCATATGATATAGCAGAGTTAAATGGAGATAATAAAAAGACAATTATTCCAAGATGTGGTAGGGATAAGAGGGAGATGCCCACATAGCAAAGGAGAGGTAGTGGGGAGTTGGGAGTAGAGTTCGATGAAGGCTTTCCAAAATGAAAAAAATGTGAGCGGAGAAGTTATGCAGGTAAAGCAGAAGGTGGAAGAATGGAGGTAGGCAGGAAGATAGTGACGTAAAGCAAGAGTTCACTTAGAACGTGGTAGGTACTAGGAAGCAACTGGTGGTCATGTACTGCTGGATCATCTGACAGGCAGAAAGGAGTGTGGTAGGATAAGAAGCCAAGCACAGATCTTGATGCCCTTACATGGCATGCATGTGAGATTAAGTCCTATCCTCATGGCGATTGGTGAGAGCTGTTGAATTTTTTTTTTAATGGATAGATTTTGATTTCATACACATAATTTTGATGACTGAATTATGGAGAAGTTGGGGATAATATGCTCTGAAGTAGGAAGACCCAGTAGAAGAGAGAGTTTATAGTAGTTTGGGCAATGAATAAGAGCATGGCAGTAGGAGTTGGAGGGAGCCTTCAAGGAATACTTAGGAGAGAGCATGGCAGCCTTTGATGATGGGTGTAGACTTAGAGGGTGAGTTGAGTGGCTGTGTTGAGAGTGTCACACCATTTCAGAGACTGTGAAGAAGATGATGAGGAGATTACTTTTGGTTTCCCTCTAATACAAGAAACTAATTAATCATGCATTTCCATTTTTTTTTATATGTAACTCCCTAATAATATTTTTTTTCAGTACTACTTTGACACCGCAGCTACTCACTGTCTAGGTATTTTCCTTATGAAGATTGAATCTCTGGTTTTAAAAATTTCTATTTTGCCTAACTTTTTCCCTTAATATATATGTTAATATATACATGTGATTTTTTTTTATCCTACAGGAAGAACCTAAGAAAGTTCGCTTTGATTATGACTTATTCCTGCATCTTGAAGGCCATCCACCAGTGAATCACCTCCGCTGTGAAAAGCTAACTTTCAACAACCCCACAGAGGATTTTAGAAGAAAGTTGCTGAAGGCAGGAGGGGTAAGGGCATTATCTTGTCAAAAGCCTTTCTATTAGAAAAAGTATTAAACGTATGTTGAGAAGTATGATAATGTTTTGGTAGAGGTAAAATAAATGAAGTACCTTAATGGTTTAGCCATGAACTCAGAGTTTGAGAAGAGGTAGGCAAACAATATTAAAGTGGGTATGAGTCTGAAATTATATTAATTAGAATAGTCTTAAGATCTATGCATTTCAAATCTGTTTTGATAAAAGCCCAAAACAAGCAACAATGAACTATCGTCACCTAGGGAAAGAACAACATCTGAAATGTGTTATATTAATTTATAGAAATTTTTGAAAGATGTTGAAAATATTAAAATTATATAAAAAGTCATTGTTCAAATTTTATTCTCTTATTTTTTTGTGGAGTTGAGAATCACAACCTGAGCCAAGTGTATGCTGGATAAGTGCTTTACCACTGAGCGACACCCAGCCCCTGTCCAAGTATTCTTGAACATAATTAATAGAAAAGGAATATTAACTCATATATGCTTGCATCATTTAAATATACATTTTTGTTTGAATTGAATAAAAAAAGAAAAAAGTAAGAGATAAATTTATTTTTTAAGATAATAATAACAAAGGTATGGTTAATTTTT
>PVLC010026525.1:11619-22736 GCA_004027655.1 Graphiurus murinus | reverse complement strand
TTTTTTTTTTGGCGGTACTGGGGATTGAACTCAGGGGCATTCTACCTCCGAGCTATACCCTCAGCCCTATTTTTTATTCTTTATTTTGAAACCGAGTCTCACTAAGTTGCGGAGTGCCTCACTAGGTAGCTGAGGCTGGCCGTGAACCCGGATCCTCCGGTCTCAGCCTCCCGAATGCTGGGATTACAAGCGTGCGCCACCACGCCCGGCTCGCTTTTTTTGTTTTGTTTTTTGGGTTTTTTTTGGCACTGGGGATTGAACCCAGGTGTATTCTATCTCTGATCTATACACCCAGCCATTTTTATCTTTTTTTCGGTACTGGGGATGGAACCTGGGGGCATTCTACCTCCGAGCTACAGCCCCAGCCCTATTTTTTATTCTTTATTTTGAAACAGGGTCTCACTAAGTTGCAGAGGACCTCACTAAGCAGCTGAGGCTGGCTGCAAACCCAGATCCTCCAGCCTCAGTCTCCCAAATGCTGGGATTACAAACGTGCACCACCACACCCGGCTCCCTTTTTGTTTTTTGTTTGAAACAGGGTCTTGCTAGGTTGCCAAGTCTTCTTTTTCTTTTTTTTGGTGGTACTGGGGATTGACCTCAGGGGCATTCTACCTCTGAACCTCTGAGCTACACCTCTAGTCCTATTTTTTTATTCTTTATTTTGAAACAGGGTCTCACTAAGTTGTGGAGGGCCTCACTAAATAGCTGAGGTTGGCCGAGAACCCGGAGCCTCCCAAGTACTGGGATTACAAGTGTGCGCCACCATGCCTGGCTTGGTTGCCGAGTCTTGATACATTGCTGAAGCTGTCCTCGAACCTGTGATCTGTTTGTCTCAGCATTCCAAGTATGGGGGTTACAGATTTGTGTCACCACACCTGCTCAGAGTAGAGCACTCTTGATCGGTCTGTTGAATAGGAAAGAGTGAGGCACAGGATAGAGGGTTTGCTTTTTAGGGGAGAAGTTTAGGAAGAAGTCAGCAGAAGGAGCAGCTACAGCCCCTGGAAGGAGCATGGCGCTGGGTAGCACCACTGGTTCCAGCAACCTGTTCGCAGAGACTCTGGGGTGAGGGTGGGCTTCTCCATGTTTTGCCACATGGGCTGGGATCTGGAGACCCTGAGTTCCAGGAAGAGAGAGAGGAGAGCAGGCAGCAGAACTAGGCAGACTGGGTTTTCAGTCTGTAGGGTGCCTCTCTGCCCTACTTGGTCCTAAACTCAAACCCTTTGCTCACTATTCTCTTCCAGAAGCCTCCCCAAGCTGTACCCATCCCTGCCAGTCCAGTCTGGTCAGCAGTGGCACAGACATGGTCATTTCCTTCCTTCTTTCTTTTCTGTGTGGTCCTGGAAATTGACCCAGGGGCATTCTACTTCCAAGCTATACCCCTAGCCATTTTTTTTTTTTTTTTTTTTTGCGGTACTGGGGATTGAACTCAGGGGCATTCTACCTCCGAGCTATACCCCCAGCCCTATTTTTTTATTCTTTGTTTTGAAACCGAGTCTCACTAAGTTGCGGAGTGCCTCACTAGGTAGCTGAGGCTGGCCGAGAACCCGGATCCTCCGGTCTCAGCCTCCCGAATGCTGGGATTACAAGCGTGCGCCACCACGCCCGGCTACCCCTAGCCATTTTTATTTTGTGTGAAACAGGGTCTTACTACCTTGCTGAGGCTGTCCTCAAACCTGTGATCCTCCTGTCTCAGCCTTCCAAGTACTGGGATTACAGGCGTTTGCCACCACACCTAGCTAGGCTCAGTCATTTCTGTGTGCTGTGTTGGGAACCAGGGGACTCAAAACTGGACCTGGACCTGGACTCAGGTCCATTAGCTCCTGGGGAGGGCTGAGATGCTTGCCTGGAAAGTTAGTGCAGACAGGGTCAGTCCCTGCCCTGTATCCCAGTGGGGACCAGGAGCCAAGAATGCAGAGAGGATTCCTGGAGTCAATTCCAAAAGACCTGGGAGCAGTACTTTCTGCCTCTGTGGTCCTGGACAAGTCACAGGAGTAACTCCCTGAGAATCAGTGTCCCACCCAATCTGGGTATATAAACAATAAGAGCTGCTGGCAGGGTCGTTTTAAGAATTGGACAAGCTGCCTTGTTTATGGGGGTATGTGTTTACTGGGTGGCCGCCATAGCAGGGCTAGGAAAGGAGGCCGCCATGTGTCCCAAGGAGCAGTTTACGGCCCCTGCCCGCGGGAACCAGGGCTGCTAAGAAGAGGTACTCCAAAGGACGGACAGGGAGGGCGGCCAGATCACTGCTTAAGAAGCTCAGCCCCAGAGATTTGGGAGAGCCCCTGCCCCACCTAACTCCGCAGAGGCGCTTGTCTAGAGACAATGCTTCCAAAACCTCAGACAGGCAAATTTAGGGAGTCTGAGCCAGAGCCAAGAGCCTTCCCCTCAAGAGCATCCCGTGAGGGATCTTCTCAGGACTTAGTCCTCACTTGGAGATAGCACTCTGCGCCGGGGCGGAGCCGAGCTCCAGATGTCCGGGCGCGCACAGCTGGAGGGTCACGTGGCACGGCCCCAGCCCCCTTCCTGCCAACGCTGCATTTGGCCCGGGCCCCGTCCATGGCCGCCCTTGGGACCCTGCGCTGAGCCCCAGAGGCCTCGGTGTCCAGGGCCCGCGCCGCTCCCGAGCGTGAGTGTTGGGATCTCAGGGTCAGAGGCTGGGGCAGGGAGGGGAGAAGTGGAAGGGATTCAATCTCAGCGAGGAGAGGGGGAGGACGGTGTGGGGAGTAGGGCCCAGGCTCCGTAAGTCGCTGCGCAGTCTTGGAGCACAGTCCTGGGCGCAGCCGAAGGGTGGGCGTTGGCTACAAGGAGGAACCTCTTGTCCCTCCAGGCTGCTCATCTCCGCAGGGCACCGGGGGCGAGGCGGAGATCGATGGTGTTGTGAACCTCCGGTAGCGGGAGGTCTCCCGGGCGCCGCCTCCCGCCCCTTCCTCTCGGAGAGGGCGGAGCCGGGAGCCCCAGCCCGCCGCCCGCCGCCCGCCCCCAGCTACCGCCTCTGCAGGCCCTGCCCGCGACCCTTCGAAGGGAGGGCGGGCGCCGGCCACGCGGTCATGAGGAGGAGGCTGCGCCTCCGCCGGGACGCGTCACTCACCCTGCTCCTCAGCGCCACCCTCGGCCTCCTACTCTATATGCAGCGCGACGGCGCGGCCCCGACCACGAGCGCGCCGCGAGCGCGAGGACGAGCCGCACCGAGGCCCTCCCCGGCGCCCCGGGCGTTCCAGGCGCCGGACGCCAGCGCGGCCCCTCCGGTCTACGATGGAGACACGCCGGCGCCGCCCACGCCCACGGGCCCCTTTGACTTCCGCCGCTACCTGCGCGCCAAGGACCAGCGGCACTTCCCGCTGCTCATTAACCAGCCGCACAAGTGCCGCGGCGACGGCGCACCTGGCGGTCGCCCCGATCTGCTCATTGCTGTCAAATCAGTGGCTGCTGACTTCGAGCGGCGCCAAGCCGTGCGCCAGACGTGGGGCGCTGAGGGTCGCGTGCAGGGGGCGCTCGTGCGCCGAGTGTTCCTGCTGGGGGTGCCCAGGGGTGCCGGCACAGACCTGGCTGACACGGAGGGAGCCGGCGGGCGGACGCCCTGGCGCACCCTGCTGCACGCCGAGAGCCGCGAGTACGCAGACATCCTGCTCTGGGCCTTCGACGACACTTTTTTCAACCTAACACTCAAGGAGATCCACTTTCTAGCCTGGGCCTCAGCCTATTGTCCTGATGCGCGCTTCGTTTTTAAGGGCGACGCCGATGTGTTTGTGCACGTGGGGAACCTGCTGCAGTTCCTGGCACCGCGGGACCCGGCACAGGACTTTCTTGCGGGTGACGTGATTGTGCAGGCCAGGCCAATCCGTGCTAGGGCCAGCAAGTATTACATCCCGGAGGCTGTGTATGGCCTGCCTGCCTATCCGGCCTACGCAGGTGGTGGTGGCTTTGTTCTTTCAGGAGCTACCCTGCGCCGACTGGCCAATGCCTGCACACAGGTTGAACTCTTTCCCATCGATGATGTCTTTTTGGGCATGTGTCTGCAGCGCCTGCGACTCACACCTGAACCTCACCCAGCTTTCCGCACCTTTGGCATCTCCCAGCCTTCAGCAGCGCCGCATCTGCACACCTTTGACCCCTGTTTCTACCGCGAGCTGGTTGTAGTACACGGGCTCTCGGCGGCTGACATCTGGCTTATGTGGCGCCTGCTGCATGGGCCTCATGAGCCAGTCTGTGCACATCTGCAGCCTGTTGCTGCAGGCCCCTTCCAATGGGACTCTTAGCCACCCATCAACAGTGCCAACATTCTCTCATTCAGGCCCAGGGTGAAGGAGGGAGCTTGAAGGGGTTTCCTTGTGGATTAAGGTGTGTGGTTGCTCTTCCCCAAATTGCCTGGCTGCCTCCACGGGATCCCAGGGAATGGAGATTGAGCTTGGCTCCTATTTGCCCACACTGAAGGAACAGCAGGTCTGGAATGAGTGTAATGGTAACTCATGAGATAGCAGGGCTTAAGTAGTGGAGGTCCATGTCCTGCTCAGCAGACCCTAGAGCAGTGGACATTTTTAGTCCTTCTAGTACCAAATAGGGATGTTTTCTGGTGGGGACTTGGTTTTGAGCCTTAAGGATGCAGACATATGCAGGTCTCCTCCTCAAGGCCAAGCCCTATAGCATTCATGGCCCTGGGTGGGCATTTTTCCACAACTCAACCTGAAAGCAGACATCTTGCACCCCACCCCCACCCCATCAGCTACTCCTCCAAATTGGATTCTAAGCCCTGTCCACATCTTGAAATCTTTCCCCTCTGAGGTCTACTTTTCTGGAGTCAACCCCTCCTGGGATTAGGTCTGCCTGGAACACCAGGGATGGAGCCACATACAGGACAACTATGTCATGGTCCTCCTACTTAATTCTCTCCCCACTTCCTACACACCCACAACTATGCCCATGTCCTGAAGGTTGTCCCACCAGCATCCAAGGAGCTAAGGAGCTCTTCTTCTAAGAGTCCTCTATTAGAAAGTTCTCCATATTATTCAACCATTGTTTCCTTTAAGAAAATCAACACTCACACACTTATTTTAGTACAAACATCCCAGCAACAGCACATGGCAGGATGTTGCTGAGGGTATTAGGTGCTTTATTGGAGAGGGGATGTGGGCAGGGGATGAGGAAGGTCCCCCCCATTCCAAGAAGATGAGAACAATTCTGGCTAACCCTGACAATGAGATGTGCAGGGTCTCTGGCCAGATCGTGGTTCAAAAGGGAAGACACTAGTCAGTCACAAAGTCATGGGAGCGTCAACAAGCCTGGCTACAGGCCTAGGAACCATAGAGGCACCCGGGGGCAGATCCCCTGCACATTCATCATGAACTGTACAGGATGAGGCTGTACATGAGTTAATTACAAAAGAGTCATATTTACAAAAATCTGTACACACATTTGAAAAACTCACAAAATTGTCATCTATGTATCACAAGTTGCTAGACCAAAATATTAAAAATGGGATAAAATTATACATTTCTCCTCTCAATTCTTTTCAAAAGGATTAATATTTTTAAAGCATATATATGCCACTTTCCATTAGCAAGACCCATGAAGAGACCAAGCAGCCCAGCCTTACTTGAGCCCCCAGAAGCCTTGGGCCACGAATGGTCTAGCCAGGGGATAGTGCCCAGGGTTGGGGCAGAGAGCTGGCCTACAGTGCAGAACAGAATGCTGAAATACAACAAAAGGAGGAAGATGTCTTTGGCTAAAACTTTGGCATTAAATAAAAGAGGCAAACAGGATGGAAACATGCAGCCCTGCCAGCCGGGCTGGGCAGAGCAGGGGCACAGGCAACCTTGAAAGCTGGCTCCAAGAGCAGTGGGAACCAGGCCTGGGCACACACCTGATGGCAGAAAGCCGTGACTCAACCAGGTGGGTGTGCCTCCGGGCTCTGGCAGGGAGTGGGTGTACAGAAGGAACTGGGAAGGGCAGGTGGGCCACTTTGGCCACAGCCAGCTTATCAAGTAACTAAAGTGGATGTAGTGCAAATGTTGCAACCAAGTACTATAGACACACCACTTGCTTGCCTTAGGGGTCACATGGCAATGTGGGGCCAAATGCAGGACCTTGTCTTCATCCCAGGTGTCTGTGTCCTCAGCCACAGAAAGAGCTCCAAGTTTTCCCAATGTGCATGGCATAGGGGTTGACATGTCCTGTCTTCTTACATGTTAGTCAAGAGCTCCTGTGTCCAGGTATCAAGGCTCAAAGTTGTGCTTCTCTTTGCAGTCTGTGTTCCTTGTTGGCAGCAGCAGGCTTAGGATGGACAGAGGAATATCTGGGCCCTTTGTCCCATGGCACAGCACCCAGACAGAGTCCCACCTCAGAATATCCCCAAAGCCCTTCAACACTAGCAAGGTGTCCAAGAAAACCCATAGGGTGGCACAGGGACCCACTGAGCAGGATGTGCTACACAGTTCCATGGGTAGAGGAGCATGGGTGGTGATGTCTTTAGGGGAGCTCTGCAGTTCTGAGGTGGGCACCAGGCCTGGGGGGGCCATACAGGGTCACCGAGGCAATGTGGTTGTTCTGCATGACCTGGTGTGAGAAGAGGACAGTGGGTCAGAGAGGAGGGGTAGGAGGGATGTAGGCAGATCCCATATGGGGGAGGAGGGTTGGCCAGAGGTTGTACATACAAGGTCTGGACTTTGTGACCCCTCAACCAACCCCAAGTCACACTAAGGGAGCCACCTGTCTGAGGGTCTGCCCGTTTCTCACTGGATAAACAACCTTTACCGTATTCACTTGTTAGTCTTTCTGGAACTGCTAAGAGACTACTGAATATGTGGCATCAGATGGAAAACAGGGGCTGTCCATCCTTCTCTTAAGTGTGCAAGGCCTTTCGAGCCACTTTCCCACAGTATCATTCATATGGCACTAAGGGTCCCCTGCACGCACAGGTTTAGCCCAACCGCCTCCTTCCCTGCTATACTCTATTTCAGATACAAATATGAGATCTGGTACCTGTTACCTCTCATTTTCTTAGAAATAGATTTCATCAGCCTCTGTGGCCCCAGATTTCCCTAACATCGTGTGTGTGTGTATGTGTGTGTGTGTGTGTGTGTGTGTGTGTATTGAACCCAGGGCCTACTAGGTGAGTGTTCAACCACTGAGTGACGTTCCTAGCCTGCTCATTATTTCTTTTTTTTTTTTTTTTCCGGTACTAGGGATGGAACTCAGGGGCATTTTACCTCCGAGCTATACCCCCAGCCCTATTTTTTATTCTTTATTTTGAAACCGGGTCTCACTAAGTTGCAGAGTGCCTCACTAAGCAGCTGAGGCTGGCCGCGAACCCGGATCCTCCGGTCTCAGCCTCCCGAATGCTGGGATTACAAGCGTGCGCCACCACGCCCAGCTTAGCCTGCTCATTATTTCTGAACCCTCATTGTTAAGTGTGGGTCAGCCAGGTATGCAGACAGGGTTGTTGACGAAAAATTAATCTGCCCAGCATGGCAGTTAGGCCTTTCCTAATTTCTGGCTGTCCTGCCATGACCACCAAAGCCCCAGCAGCTTAAATTTATTTATTTTTGGTACTGGGGATTGAACCCAGAGGCAGTCTACCTCCAAGCTATATCCCAAACCCTTTTTATTTTAAAAAAGGGTCTTGCTAAGTTACTGAGGCTGGCCTGAAACCTTCAATCCTGTCTATCTTCTTAAGTACTGGGATTACAGGTATGCACTAATATACTTGGCTCAGCAGCTTATTTCTAGAGATGACATTACTTACCTCAAAGATCATCCGCTGAAGACCAAAGCAGAATGTGGAGCCAAATGGGTTGGTGTTATTTGGGGAGGAGGACCTGAGGTCAGAGAAGCCAGAATTAGAGGGGCCAAGGCTAGCAAGGCATCTGGTTCCACTGGGATGTGGGTCACTGACCAGAATCCTACTAGAAAGTTATTGTGGAACTAGAAAGGCATTGGTCAGGGCTCTTTTGAGTGGAACCCTGAGCCTGAGAGAGGGCCTCAGGTAATATGGCAGCCAGAAACTTGTGGGCCACAGCAGGTAGCAGATTTCAGGGGAAAAAAGAGCCCGGGACAGTGTTAAGACCATGTCCGTCCATCCATCTTCCCTCCCTTTCTTCCTTTCTCTTTTTCTTTCTTACTTTCTTTTTTTGTGGTACTGGGGACAGAACCCAGGGGCATTCTACCTTTGAGCTACACCTCCAGTCTAATTATACTTTTTATTTTGAAACAGGGTCTTGCTAAGTTGCTGAAGTTGGTCTTGAATCTATGACCCTCCTGTCTCAGCCTCCCAAGTACTGGAATTGCAGGGGTGTGCCACCATGCCTGGCTCCCACCTCCCTTTCTAAATAACTAGAGTGAGAGGGCCCCAAACTTAGAAGAATGGTTGGAGAAAGAAGCTTTACAAGGGGCAATCCATTGAGGTAAATAAGCAGAACAGTTGGCCGAGTCTTAATGTGCAGGATGGGACAAGTAAGTATGTTTTGGCAACATCAGAAACTTCTGGAATTGCTAAGCAATACCCACTGGCAGGCTTCCTTGAGCCTTCTGGGCATCACGGAACAAGATGGGGTGGTCTTAACAGCAAGTGCCCACTCACCTGTGCAGGACAACGGGCTTCTCCACAGGGTGGCCCAGGAGCTCCTGGATGTTGTCCCACTATAAGAGAAATGAGGGAAGCTGGGTTAGCAGGGACTTAAACATACCTGTGGCCAATGGCTGGCCCAAAGGACACAGCCCCAGACTGCTGGCAGGCTCATGCCCAACTCATCCTCAGGATGCATTAGGTAGGAAAATAGGAGCTCACCTTGCTGTAGGTCGTACATGTTTCTGTCTGACCATCTGCATTTTCTGAAGAGAGAACAGAGGGCAGGCTGGTAGCTGGCCCAAGGCAGAGCTAGACACACTTTGCCTTGGGGTTGGAGTCTGCAGGGAGCACAGACAGACTTTTTGGAGTTCCAGGGTGGAAGAGGATGGAGGGATGAAGGTAGACTGGTCAGGTTTAAGCTACACCAACTGGTAGTGGGTGGCAAGCACCAAGGATGAGTTTAGGGCACTGGATAATCATCTATAGATGGGAAATCCTCCTCTCCAGAGACCAGAAATCATATGGTCACAGGAAAAAGCCTTGAGGACCTCTAAGAGACTCCAGATCAAGACCGATGCATGCCCCAGAACAAAGAGCTCGTTCCAGGGGGCTGAGGCTATGGGCAGAGGCGAGCAAAGGCTCCATTAACCTACCCACCACCCTCTTCTCTGCTTGGATTCTTCCCCCTTCACTGAGTGGAAAAGTGACCTTACTCTGATGGCACTCCCCACTCACCTTTTTTTATGGCTAGTGGGATCTTGAACTCACAGCGGTGATAACTAGAGAGAAGGTAGATGAGAGTAAAAGTTGGGCCTCTTGGGCGGCCTGACTACTCCTGCATCCCCCAATCCTGCATCCCAGAAAAACCAGAATCAAACATACCTCCCCAAAGCCCTGGCTCTGCATCCCTGACACAGCATTCACTGCAAGAGGCCAGATTTAGGCACTGAAGTTAAACAGAAAAGGGCATGGCCCTGAGGTCTAAAGAGCCTACCACCTTGGGTAAGATGTTAAGGTTTCTGATCCTATCTCCCTATTTGTAAAATGGGTACAAATAGAGAGAAATAAAACAATGGAAATTATGGCAGGAATATTGTAGACACTCAGTAAACATTTGCTTCCTGTGAAACAGCAATAAATCAAGTAGAGGGTTGGGGATGTAGCTTAGTGGTAGAGCACTTGCCTAGCATGCACAAGGTCTTGGGTTCAATCCCCAGCATGACAGAAAAAAAAAAAAAGAAAAAGAAAAAGAAAAAAAAAATTGGGGATAGAGATAATTAATGAACATCCAAAGGCAGTTCTTTTTCCTGTTTTTTTTTTTTTTCCTTTCCAGGTCAGAGTTCACTTCTCAAGGGGGCAGTTATAGGTATACTCACATGTTAAAATTGTAATGCCCAGGGTAATTGGTGTGCAGGACAAACTTCTTTACTTTGTGTGTATTTGCATCAAAGAGGATATCCTGGGATAGAAAACAAGTGTGATCAAGTAGGAAAAGTTACTGAGGCAGGGCAGCACCTTTCCAAGGGCATGTCCAGTGTGGAGACTTCAATTCCACCATGACGATGCTTGGGCACAGCAAAAGCCAAACAACCTTAACTGGGCATTTTCAGGAAGGGGGAGGGCAACCATATGCAAGCCTGCCAGGCACGGGGCTACAACTACCACTGCCTGGGAACTACAGAGCATAAGGAAGAGTTTCTCTGCTAACAGCATAGTTTTTTTGTTTGTTTGTTTGTTTTTTTGTGGTACTGGGGATTGAACTCAGGGGCATTCTACCTCCGAGCTATACTCCCAGCCCTATTTTAATTCTTTATTTTGAAACAGGGTCTCACTAAGTTGCGGAGTGCCTCACTACCTAGGTAGCTGAGGCTGGCCGCGAACCTAGATCCTCTGGTCTCAGCCTCCCAAGTACTGGGATTACAAGCGTGCGACACCACGCCCAGCTGGGAATACAGTTTTTTTTGTGTGTGTGTGTGTGGTACTGGGGATTGAACTCAGGGGCGTTCTACCTCTGAGCTATACCCCCAGCCCTATTTTTTATTCTTTATTTTGAAACCGAGTCTCACTAAGTTGCGGAGTGCCTCACTAAGTAGCTGAGGCTGACCGCGAACCCGGATCCTCTGGTCTCAGCCTCTGGAATGCTGGGATTACAAGCATGTGCCACCACGCCCGGCTGGAATACAGTTTTTAATTCAAAGGTTACCAAAAAAGATCGAGGGGTCACCTTACTTCTGAGGGGCTTAAGGCTCCTGGCAATTCTGAATGCTATGACCCTCCTAGGTTCCATTATACCTCTATGGAAGTTGGCAACCCCTAGAACTCAAGTTCCACCAGACCTTACAGCAGGAGTTGGACCTGATTTTTTTTTTTTTTTTTTTGCGGTACTGGGGATGGAACTCAGAGGCATTCTACCTCCGAGCTATACCCCCAGCCCTATTTTTTTATTCTTTATTTTGAAACCGAGTCTCACTAAGTTGCGGAGTGCCTCACTAGGTAGCTGAGGCTGGCCGCGAACCCGGATCCTCCGGTCTCAGCCTCCCAAATGCTGGGATTACAA
>PVLC010026525.1:0-11519 GCA_004027655.1 Graphiurus murinus | reverse complement strand
ACCCGGCTAGTTGGACCTGATTTTGATGCTGCCCATTGAACACTTCCTCCTATCCCCTATAACCTTCCCAGCTCCTACAGTTGCTTAGTCCTGGGACCCCAGGGTTACCTCTGACTCTTGCCCTGTATCAGCAGTCAAGACAAGAGTCCTATTAAAGCTGTTCAGTTTTGCCATTTTCTGGCCACCTATCAACATGGGCCTTTGGATTCGAGGGTCCAGCTGCAATAGCACCATTCTCTAACACCATCCTACCCCTAGTTTATGACCCCATAGTGGCTCCACAGGACTCTTGGCTTGTGTTTTGCTTCTCCTATATAGATAGACCCAGTCTCTTCTTTCCCCTTCTTTGGAATCTACTCTTTGCTGCCTTAGGACCACAGATCATGGAGGACTCAAGGCAAACTTATAAGATCCATGGTCTATGCCAGCCCTACCCTGAGATGTTTCCTGCTGGTGCACTGTTTATACAACCATTTCTCATACATGTATCCTCCCTCCAGCTACACTGTTAGCATTGATGGCAGCCACCAGCTCAAACCAGTGCCTCAGGTCCAGAGTATAGGGCTGCAACGCCTCTGAGGTGGTTCTCTAGAAAAGCACAGCTGACCATTGTGGTGCAAGCATGCCTATAATTCCAGTACTTGGGAGGCTGAGAAAGGACCACAGGTTCGAGGACAGCCTCAACAACCTAGCAAGACCCTGTTTGAAAACAAAAAATAAAAAAAATGTGGGTATAACTCAGAGATAGAAACACACACACACAAAGCCGGGTGTGGTGGCGCACGCTTGTAATCCCAGCATTTGGGAGGCTGAAACCGGAGGATCCAGGTTCGCCGCCAGCCTCAGCTACTTAGTGAGGCACTCCGCAACTTAGTGAGACTCGGTTTCAAAATAAAGAATAAAAAATAGGGCTGGGGGTGTAGCTCAGAGGTAGAATGCCCCTGAGTTCCATCCCCAGTACCGCAAAAAAAAAGAAAAAGAAAAAGAAAACACACACACACACACACACACACACTTTCCCATAGTTGTCTCTGGGCCTTTCCAGTTTCCCCATTTTATAATCCCAGAAGAGGATTCTATGCTCTGCGAAAGGGTAGTTTCCAAAACAGCTTAACCTGAATGATTTCTACAGCTTTTGTGAAGCATGTTTCCCAAAGAAGACCTACCAGGGATCTACTATATCTTGACATTCATGGTGGCAGGGAAGACCTATTTTAGGGTAAAAGAGCTTATGCAAAACAATACTGGGCAAAGTTAGCTGAGGCTAGGTTCCAGTGTTCAGGCATGATTACGACTACATGTGTACACACAGTATGCAAACGTGCACTGCCCACCCCAACAGAAATGAAATGCTTTTCCAAGCATTGCAACTTACCACCCCGAGAGTGAAGTAGTTAAAAAAGTAGTCATTGCATTTGGATGGAACTTGCTTATGAGGAGAAGGAGAATGAATTTTCATCTGTGGGGGAAAAAACAACATAAATTAAAATCTAACCCCTTAATACACTTCTTGGTTAAAGAAAGCCAACAAATTATGTTCCTTATATAACATTAAGCTGCTGGAATAGCAAGAGTGTGGGGAGTCTCAGCTGCTGGTTGAGTCCAGGAAGAAAGGGGGCCAAATGTAGTCGACTGTGGACTGGACCGAGGTCTCTAAGAAGGGTGGCTACTATGGACAGCAACAGAACAGGTTAACCTGATCAATAGGGGTCAGAAAGAGATTTCAATTCACTTCACCATTAGCTCTAAGTAGAAGAGGTTCTATGGGAAAATAGCTGATTTTTTAAAAAGAGAACTGGAGCCGGGCATGGTGGAGCACACTTGTAATCCCAGCATTTGGGAGGCTGAGACTGAAGGATCCAGGTTCACGGCCAGCCTCAGCTACTTAGTGAGACCCTGTTTCAAAATAAAGAATAAAAAACTAGGGCTGGGGGTGTAGCTCAGAGGTAGAATGCCCCTAGGTTCAATCCCCAGTACCACAAAAAAAGAAAAGAAAAAGAAAAAGAGAGAACTAGGAGCTGGTTGTGGTGGCGCACGCTTGTAATCCCAGCATTCGGGAGGCTGAGACTGGAGGATCCAGGTTCGAGGCCAGCCTCAGCTACCTAGTGAGGCACTCCACAACTTAGTGAGATCCTGTTCCAAAATAAATAATAATAATAATAATAAAAGAAAAATAGGGCTGGGGGTATAGCTCGGAGGTAGAATGCTCCTGAGATCAATACCCAGTATTGCAAAAAAAAAAAAAAAAAAAAGCGGGGAGGGGTCTGGGGATATAGCTTGGAGGTAAACTAGCCCTGGGTTCAATCTAGTACAAGAATAAATAAGTAAATAAAGAGAGGGAGAGACAGACAGACACTGACACTGCCTATGCACTGTACAAACACATTTCCCTTACCTTGTCTTCTGACTTATAGAAGACCTTGTGTGGAGAACCAAGCATGCTAAGAACATCTTGGCAGGAATCACCAAAATACACTGAACGTTCAAATACCCGCATCTTCGCATCTGCTAACAGGCCAGGTCCACAACCTGCAGAAAACAAAGAAGAAGTTATCAGGTTCTGGTCCAATCTGGAGACACTGTGGCCCAAAGTCCTGGTGAGCTGCATGGTGCATTATCAGGTCTAGCCAAGGGGTACCACTGCATGCAAATGGAAATACCAAAGCGGGGCTTGGTGGCGCACGCTTGTAAAGTGAGGCACTCCGTAACTCAGTGAGACCCGGTTTCAAAATAAAGAATTAAAAATAGGGCTGGGGGTATAGCTTGGAGGTAGAATGCACCTGAGTTCAATCCCCAGCACCACAAAAAGAAAAAGGAAATACCAGGTCACCAGGGTTTTTTTTTTTTTTTGCAGTACTGGGGATTGAACTCAGGGGCATTCTACCTCCAAGCTATACCCCCAGCCCTATTTTTAATTCTTTATTTTGGAACCGGGTCTCACTGAGTTGTGGAGTGCCTCACCAGGTAGCTGAGGCTGGCCTCAAACCCTGTTCCTCTGGTCTCAGCCTCCCGAATGCTGGGATTCCAAGTGTGCGCCACCACACCTGGCTACCAGGGTTTAAGTAAAACTCTATAAGCAATTACTACTCAAAAGTACTGCCAGATGAACTGTGGACTAGGGGTGTAACTCAGTGGTAGAGCACTTGCCTAGGATGCCTAAGGTCCCAGGTTCACTCTCCAGTACCAGAGAATAAAAAAAGTAAAACAAAGCAGTGTGGTAGCGCATTGCTTGTAACCTCAGTACTTGGGAGGCTAAGACAGGAGGATTGCAGGTTCAAGGCCAGCCTCAACAACCTAGTGAAACCCTGTTTCAAACAAAAACAACAAAAAAAGGGGCTGGGGGTGCAGCTCAGAGGTAGAATACCCTTGGGCATGATGACAAGACACAAAGATTTGTGTTAAGAGGTACTTCTCACCCTCTTTCCCTCCCTCTTTCTTTCTCTTTTGCGGTACTAGGGATTGAATCCACTGAGCTACATCCCCAGCCCTTTTCATTTTTTACTTGGAGACAGGGCCTTCCACTTAGTTGTCCAGACTGGCCTCAAACTTACCATCATCCTGCCTCAGCCTCCCAAGAAGCTGAAATTACAGATGTGCACTACCAAGAAGAGGTACTTTCAAACGGTAATCCCAATCAGAGACTGAACCTACAAGACTGAATCTAAAAAAGCTATAGCAAGCTGGGCCTGGTGGAGTATGCTTGTAATCCCAGTACTTGGGAGGCTGAGACGATGATCGCAGGTTCGAAGCTAGCCTCAGCAACTTACTGAGACCCTGTCTCAAAATAAAAAATAAAAAATAGGGCTAAGGGTTAAGCTCAGAGGTAGAAAGCCCCTGAGTTCAATCCCCATTACCACACACACACACACAAAAATAGCTGGGGAGTTGGGTGTGGTGGCGCATGCTTGTAATCTCAGTATTTGGGAGGCTGAGACAGGAGGATCGCAGGTTCAAGAACAGCCTCAGCAAGTAGTGAAACACTCATCAACCTAGTGAGACCCTGTTCCCCCACAAAAAATTAAAATGGGACCAGGGGGTGTAGCTCAGAGGTAGAATGCCTCTGGGTTCAATCCCCAGTGCCACACACACCCAAAAAGCTGGATGCACACCTGCAATCCCAACTACTCAGGAGGTTGAGGCAAGAGGATCACAAGTTTGAGGCCAGACTGGGCAACTTAGTGAGACTATGTCCCACGTAAATAAAAAGGGCTAGAGATGTAGCTCAATGGCAGAGCCCCCTGGGTTTTATTCCCAATAATGTAACACACATGCACACAGGCCCTGTCAATGTGGGCCCAGTCTCCAGTGAGTGATCTAATACATTTCTCCAGATACCACATATTTGAATAAGGAATGTCTGACCCTTCTCTGATGTTTCACTCTGCTTGAAGTCTACCCAGGTAAAATTACCCTCAGTTTTAGAAGACTACTTCAGTTGTGATTTGTTGGAGTATGTCTTCCTAGACATTATAGGGCTTAAGACAGCTAAACTGACTTTCTGTGTTAAAAGCCTCATTGTAGCCACAGTCCCTGATGAAACAGATGTGAGAAATGGGCTGGTTAAGAACCTTGTGCTAGCCGGGCGTGGTGGCGCACGCTTGTAATCCCAGCATTCGGGAGGCTGAGACCTGAGGATCCAGGTTCGCGGCCAGCCTCAGCTACCTAGTGAGGCACTCCGCAACTTAGTGAGACTCTGTTTCAAAATAAAGAATAAAAAGGGGCTGGGGGTGTAGCTCGGAGGTAGAATGCCCCTAAGTTCAATCCCCAGTACCGCAAAAAAAAAAAAAAAAAAAAAAAAAAGAACCTTGTGCTTTCCAAAGGAAATGCTCAATGACTGAATAAGACAATAACTATGTGAAGCCCTGTCTCAACACAAAGTGTTTTTTCACTCCAGCAGACAGTCTAATTCATAGATTCCCAAACTTGACTTACACCACTCACTCTATTTATTGTAGTACTAGGGATTGAATGCAGGGCATTCTACCTCAGAGCTACACCCCGAGCCCTATTTTATATTTTATTTGCTTTCTACCAACTATCTGGCAATGGATAGGATGCTTGTTTCCCTAAAATTTGTATGTTGAAATCTAAACTCCTCAAGATGTTGTGAGAGGTGGGGCCTTTGGGAGGTGATTATTTTATGAGGGCAGAGAGCTCGTGATTGGGATTAGTGTCCTTGTAAAAGAGATATCACATAGCTAGTAACCCCCTTCCAACATATGAAGACACAGTGAAACATCTATGAATCAGGAAGTGGGCCTTCATCAGACACCAAGTCTGCCAGTGCCTTGATCTTGAAGTTCCCTGCCTCCAGAGCAGTGAGAAATAAATTTCCATCATTCATTCATTTATTTACTTATTTATTTTGCTATTTTTGCGGTAGGGGCACTCTACTTCCGAGCTACACCCCCAACCATATTTTTTTTTTCTTTATTTTGAAATAGGGCCTCACTAAGTTGCTAAGGCTGGCCATGAACCTGTGATCCTCCTGTTTCAGCCTCCCAAGTACTGGGATTACAAGCGTGTGCCACCACACCCAGCTTTATTCTTTATTTTGAAACAGGGTCTCACTAAGTTGCAGAGGGCCTCACTACATAGCTGAGGCTGGCTGTGAACCTATGATCCTCCTGCCTCAGCTTCCCAAGTATTGGGATTACAGGGTGCACCACCACACCTGGTTAAACTCTCATTTATAAGCTATCTAAATTTATGGTATTTTGTTACTGTAGCCTGAAAGGAATAGGATCTATCTTTAAGCACATGGGATTTTTAGAATGTTTCTACATAACTCTAATGGTGAATCTGCCCACCTCAAAGCCAGAAACTAACCCGCAGCAAGTAAGCGAAGTCGTAAACCTGAGGGTCCAGTTCCATCTCGAAGAACATCTACACTCTCAGCATACACATTACCCAGGAAACAGCTCAGGGGCATCACGGGAGCCCTGGGAACAGACACAGAATGAGCAGAGACTTGGTCTTCTCTTCCAGGGAGTCCATGGCCTTAGCACAAAGCTCATGCTCCTTACACTTACTTGGTATCCTGCAGGCTGTTTCCACTGTAGATGTACATCCGTTTCACAGTCGCTCCATGGGGTATCTGGAGAGAAGCTAGACCATGGGCAAAATTAGGCTGCAAAGATGAGACAAAGTTTTATTTACTAAGGGCACACTGCAGGTCATGTGACTCACGCGCTGGTCTTCCTTGACACTTGGTCTTCAAGAACTGGTCAGGTCAGTTTGACATGGTCAAACCTGGCTCTGGGTCAATGAACTCACTCTATCCATGCAAGTTCATCTATGTAACTGAAAATCTGGAGGATGAAACCTCCCAACTCTTAGTTACTGAGAAAACTTCGATGATTAGGAGCTTTAAAGTAAGGCATGTCTGGATTTATCTCTGAAAATTGAGCCTGAACACCCTGTATAGTGGGACGTGCCCTCTTCCTAGGAATGCTAGCCTGGGCCTTATTCTTCCCATCAACTCCACTCACTCAACCCTCCTTGGCCCTTAAAGAACTCAACAACAAGGAAGCCAAAGAAAGGCTGTGTATCCAGTCCTTGCCCCACCATGGCAGACTGCTGACCTACACCACATGGGCACTAGGAGGCAACAAACAAACACCAGGGAACATGAAGGGCTAACCTCATACTTGGGAGCCTCAGTCCATGAGTCTAACTGAAAAGAGAAAGACAGTCCTCGGAAGTTGAGGTGGAAGAGCTGCTCAGCAGAGTTGTACACTGTGGGGTGGGGGAGAAGAAAATAACATGATTAAGTGGCATCTGAAGTCACTAACATAAATCAGCCTGGCAGGGAGCAACAACTGGCAACACCTTCCTTATGTTTCGTTTCTGAATTGATCTACTAGGTTGAAAACAAGGGGGAGGAGCTTTCCTTCACACCCAAGTCCCAACCACACAATCCTGAAGTGGGTGGGATGGCATCACCTGCCAGGTTTATCTCTAGAGGTTGCCACTGATGACCGGAAGAATCAGATGAACTTACCTCCAGGATGGGTTGCGCCGAAAGACTGGTCTATCTGCTCAATGGTAGGAGCTATAGCCTGAGAGTTAAAATGCACTCCACTGAAAAACAAAAATCCGCTTTTTAGCTGGCTGCTGGATGTGGTGGCGCAAGCTGGAGGCTGAGACAGGAAGATGGCAGGTTCAAGGCCTGCCTCAGTAACTTAGTAAGGACCACTGCAACTTAGACTGTTTCAAAATAAAATAGGGCTTGGGGGGTATAGCTTACAGGTAGAACGCCCCTGGGTTCAAACCCCAGACAGGAGGACTGCAGGTTTGAGGCCAGTATCAGCAACTGACTGAGGCTCTGAAAACCTAGTGAGACTTTTTTTTTTTGTGGTACTGGGGATTGAACTCAGAGGCATTCAACCTTTGAGCTACACCGTCGGCCAGATTTTATTTCTTATTTGGAAACAGGGCCTCACTAGGTTGATGAGTTTCACTACTTGTTGAGGCTTTTCTCAAACCAAACCTGTAATCCTCCTGTCTTAGCCTCCCAAGTGCAGGGATTACAGGCCCACACCACCACGCCCAGCTTAGTTAGACCTTTTCAAAATAAAAAATAAAAAGGATAAGGTGTGTAGTTCAGAGGTAGAATACCCTTGGGTTCAATCCCACTATCCTCTGTCAATTAAAAAAAAAAAGGGCTGGGGGGTCTAGCTCAGAGGTAGAATGCTTCTAGGTTCAGTTCCCAGTATCCCCCCCCCACACACATACACAAAAAGATGTTCAAAGAACTCTTATTTTAGCTGGGCGTGGTGGCGCACGCTTATAATCCCAGTACTTGGGAGGATGAGACAGGAGGATCTGGGTTCGCGGACAGCCTCAGCTACTTAGTGAGGCTCTCCACAACTTAGTAAGACCCTGTTTCCAAATAAAGAATAAAAAATACTGGGGGTGTAGCTCAGAGGTAGAATGCCCCTGGGTTCAATCCTTGGACTAAAAAAAAAAAAAAAAAAAAAAAACAAAAAACCCTCTCTTATTTTATTATATTTTTGTGGCACTGGGGATTGAACCCAGGGGAGCTCTACCACTGAGCACATCCCCAGCATTTGTGTGTTTATCTTACTGGAGATTGAACCCAGAGGCATTCTACCTCCATGTTAAACCTATTTTATTGTGAAACAGGGTCTTGTTAGTCTCACTACTTGCTGAGGCTGGCCTCAAACTTGTGATCTTACCGTCTTAGCCTCCCAAGTCATGGGATTACAGTGTGTGTCACCACTCCTAGCACTTTAAAAATTTTAATTTTGAAGCTGGGCATGAGGGCACACATTTGTAATCCAAGTACTTGAGAGACTAAAATAGGAGGAAGGTTTGCGGCCAGTCTCAGCAACTTAATGAGA
This sequence comes from Graphiurus murinus, assembly GCA_004027655.1. Taxonomy (NCBI): domain Eukaryota; kingdom Metazoa; phylum Chordata; class Mammalia; order Rodentia; family Gliridae; genus Graphiurus; species Graphiurus murinus. The sequence goes on along the minus strand of PVLC010026525.1, from coordinate 3,153 downwards.
CTCTGTTTCAAAAATGAAAGGGGAACCCAGCGTGGCGGTACATGCCTGTAATCCCAGTAGTTGGGAGGCTGAAACAGGAGGCTTGCAGGTTCTAGGACAGCCTCAGTAAGTAATGAGGCTCTCATCAATCTAGCAAGACCCTGTTTCAAAAAAAAAAAAAAAAAAAAAAAAAAAAAAGGGGAAAGGGGGAGGGAAAAAAACGGAGAAGAAAAAACCCAAACTCAAAAACCAAGAAAAAAAAAAAAAAAAAAAAAAAAAAAAAAAAAAAAAAAAAAAAAAAAAAAAAGGACTGGGGTATTGGGGTATGTATAGCTCGGAGGTAGAATGCCCCTGAGTTCAATCCCCAGTGAGAAAAAACAACAAAAAAACTGAAACCAAATTAAAAAATGAAAGAATAAAGTAAGATCTGGGGGTGTAGCTCAAAGGTCGAATACCCTAGATTCCATCCCTAGTACCACAAAGAAGTAAAATAAAAAATAAAAGAAATAAAAATTATATTGTGAAACAGCTTTCCTTAAATTGCCCAGGCTGGCTTTCAAAACAGCTTTAGCCTCCCAAATAGCTGGGATTTCAGGAGTGTGTCATTGCACCTAGTAAAAACATTTTTTTTCCTTCAGTACTGGAGATTGAACACAGGGGCATTCTACCTCTGAGCTCCAACCCTAGCCATATTTTGTATTATTTATTTATTTATTTATTTATTTATTTATTTATTTATTTATTTATTTATTTATTTTTGAGGTACTGGGGATTGAACTCAGGGGCATTCTACCTCCGAGCTATAACCCCAGCCCTATTTTTCATTCTTTATTTTGAAGCAGGGTCTCACTAAATTGTTGAGTGCCTCACTAGGTAGCTGAGGCTGGCCGCGAACCCGGATCCTCCGTTCTCAGCCTCCCAAATGCTGGGATTACAAGTGTGCACCACCACACCCGGCTTGGCGAAAACTTTTAAAGAAGAGAAAATTAGTAGGATAAGAAAGTTAATTCCTATGAAGCTTATACGGTGTTGATTCTCTGAAGCTTCCCGAGACATCACTGATTCTAAAGAAGAGGTATGAGCCGGGCATGGTGGCGCACGCTTGTAATCCCAGCATTCGGGAGGCTGAGACCGGAGGATCCAGGTTCGCGGACAGCCTCAGCTACCTAGTGAGGCACTCCACAACTTAGTGAGACCCGGTTTCAAAATAAATAAAAAATAGGTCTAGGGGTATAGCTCGGAGGTAGAATGCCCCTGAGAGTTCAATCCCTAGTACCGCAATAAGTAAAGAAAGAAAGAAAGAAAGAAAGAAAGAAAGAAAGAAGAGGTATGAATGCTCTAGCAAGACTAAAAGGCAACTAGCACTTGCAGGGGCCAATGCTAACCCACATTTGTTTGTCTATTTTTCTATGAGTGAAAAGTGCCTGAGCCTGCCTAGGAATCAGGCCCTTTGCCTTTGTAAAAGCAAGCCCGTTACGGAGGCTTACTGAAAAACTAATTGAAATACAAGCATAGCACCTTGTTATAGTGGGGTCTCAAGTATCTATGGCTTACACGGGCCATCCTTTTTTTGTGTGTGTGGTACTGGGGACTGAATCTAGAGGCATTCTACTTTTGAGCTATACCCCTAACCTGCCTGCCTATCCATCTATCATTTATTTACTTATTTATTTATTAGTACTGGGGATTGAACCCAGGGGCATTCTACCTCCAAGCTATACTCCCAGTCCTATTTTTTATTCTTTATTTTGAAACAGGGTCTAAGTTGTGGAAGGCCTCACTAAGTAGCTGAGGCTGGCCGCTAACCCAGATCCTCCAGTCTCAGCCTCCCAAGTACTGGCATTACAAGTGTGTGCCACCATGCCTGGGTCCATCCCCATTTTTATTCAAAAAAGATTTTGGCTCTAAAATGGTGGTATTACAAGTGTGTGCCACCACACCTGGGTCCATCCCCATTTTTATTCTAAAAAGATTTTGGCTCTAAAATGGTGGTTTCAGCCAGGAGTGGCGGAGTGTGCTTGCAATCCCAGTAGTGGGAGGCTGAGACAGGAGGGCCGCAGGTTTCTAGCCAGCCTCAGCAACTTAGTGAGATTCTGTTTCAGAATAAAAAAATATGTCTGGGAGCCAGGCATGGTGGCGCATGCTTGTAATCCCAGTACTTGAGAGGCTGAGACCAGAGGATCTGGATTCTCGGCCAGCCTTAGCTACTTAGTGAGGCACTCCGCAACTTAGACCCTGTTTCAAAATAAAGAATAAAAAAAGCTCGGAGGTAGAATGCCTCTGGGTTCAATCCCCAGCACCACACACACACATACACATGCACAAAGGCTGGGGATATAGCTCAAGAGGTAGAATCACACACACACACAAACACAGACGCACAAAGGCTGGGGATATAGCTTAAGAGGTAGAATCACACACACACACACACGCTGGGGATATAGCTCAAGAGGTAGAATGCCCCTGGTTTCAATCTCCAGTAAAACAAACACACACACACAGTAGTTTCTTTAGCATTCTCTTTAGCACTGGCCTTGGGGTCAGAACTATCTTGTTTGTTCTAACTCTGTTGCTCATGAAAGTATGAAGAGAGGTGCCAAAGAGTGGCTGTGCAGCAGAGGCCAGTTATGACTTGGGAGACTGCCATGTCATCTATGAGCTGAGGTTCTGCTTTGCTGAGAGGGTTAGAGACATATATGTGAAGTTTTAACACACAGCATGTTCTCCATGAGGTTTACTTCCCCAGAAAACTGAGCAGTCTAAGAAGTTGCATCAGGAAACCATGGCACCAGGCTATAATCCATAGACTGCTGCTTAAAGTTTGTCTGCATCCAGTATGACATATACCGATGGGAAAGAAGACTTACCAATATTTTAACTTTACTTTAGTCAAGTCATATACTTCAATCACCTGAAAAAAAAAAAAAAAAAAAAAAAAAGTCAAATGTTTAAGACAGCTACTTAGTGAGACTCTGTTTCAAAATAAAGAATAAGTCGGGCATGGTGGCGCACGCTTGTAATCCCAGCATTCGGGAGGCTGAGACCGGAGGATCCGGGTTCGAGGTCAGCCTCAGCTACCTAGTGCGGCACTCCGCAACTTAGTGAGACCCGGTTTCAAAATAAAGAATAAAAAATAGGGCTGGGGGTATAGCTCGGAGGTAGAATGCCCCTGAG
>PVLC010026524.1:0-22229 GCA_004027655.1 Graphiurus murinus | reverse complement strand
TAAAAGAGATTAGAGTTTATTAGTCATTTTTATATCTCCAGTTCCTGTTATACTTGGAACAGCACAGTTTACATGGAACATGTCAGTTAGTGTGCATTGAGTTGTAGGATGATTTGTGGTAATATTTACAACTTCTAAGTTGATTTGCCCTCCTAAAATTGCTGAATCTATTTCTATTTAATCTTGTTTTTTTTTTTTTCTATCAGGTAAACTAGGCTTTTTATGATTTACATTTTATTTGCTATTTTTTTGTTTGATTTGCAGATAGTCACCGATCTAAACTCTTATATTCCATGTCATTCATATATATATTTAGTTTGCTTCATTATTTCTAACCACAGCCCGTCAAGATAGGTGTTACTTATATCCATTGTGAATAAATTTGTGTATAAGTAGGTTTTAATTTGTTCAAAGTCACATAACTAGTAAGTAGCTACATCTGGGAATTGAACCCAGGTCTAACATAAAATCCATGTCTTTGGATTATACATTGCCTGCTGGCCTTTTACTCTAGCAGTCTTCCATAAGGCCCTAAGTGTGGTTTACTTCAAAACTCATTGCTGGGACACCTATAGTACAGTGTCTTGCCATTGTTTGGACCAGATTCTGGTATGTGTCCCTAGTAAAATAATCTTCAAAGGGATTCTGTTCCCAAAAGTTCTCCTATGTCTTCCTTTCTTAAAAATTAATGTACACTGAGGCCTAAAAAATTAGGTTCAAAATCTTTATCGTAGTTATCAAAACTTATCCTAGTACTGCCTTATTTGCTTCCTATAGTCACCTGTTTCTTACTAACAATAACATTGACTTAAAAACAGATTATTGTTATCTGTGTTTTTACTTCTTTCTTCTTCTTTTATTAGTAAGTATGGTTTGGGGAGACTAATGTTGGGCATGTAGTAAGCACTCTACTTATTCTCTTTGATTTAAAACTAAGCTAAAATGAGCATGTACAAGAAATACTTTGGTCACAATTTTTCTTACTCTTTACAGTACCCTTGAGTGATCTGTTTGATACTATAGATTCAGTTCCCACGTACTTGTATACCAACATTCTAAACTCTAGGAGATAGGCTGAATATTTATTCTGGATTCTTATCCCTCATTATGAGCCACTTTAGGAAGGTCTCTATATTAGATGGCCAAAACTAAATTCGATTGTACATGAAAAGCTTTTTCTATACTTTATAAACATTACCAATCACTCTATCTCAATATCTTAGGAGTCATCTTCTTTAGGTGTCAGTGCACTAATCTTATATTGTTTATGATTCAAATTTGTAACTCTTCAAAATAAAAGATTTGACTCTGAAGGAGACAGCTTCTGCAGCATGACATCATGTCATGATTCTGTAGGTGTATTTGTGAATGCATAAAACTATAACTATTACTTCTGGGAATTACCAGGGTTCCCTTTTGTTGAAGTTTTCTAGAGATGTTAAGTTTCTTTGCATACCCATAGCTTTCTCTTTTTCCCCATTTTTCATTTTGTCTGGAATGTGCTCACCCTTGCCCTTTCTTCTTTTGTCTGTGTTTTTGTTTTGATTTTTTTTTTTTTTTTGTCTTTCCCCAAAGATTTAGCTCCACTCTCACCTTCTGACTACCTCTACCTCACCAAACTCCTACCCAGGCTCAGCTGGATATTTCTTTTAGTGATAATCTGTCTAAGCCATCAGTGCATTTACACTGCATTATAATGATTTAATTTCTTGTCTTCTAACCGTGTCAAATGTTTATTCTATGTAATTCCTATAAAAACCATGCTATATAGATGTTATTTCTATTTTGCAGTTAAAGAAATGAATACTAGGTTAAATTGCTTGTTCAAGAACATGTAACTAGAAAGTAGTAGAATCAGAACTTTGGATTTAGATTTTATGACTGTACGTCTCTAATATTGTTGAAATTAAATTTCTGGTCTAAAGAAAGTTTTGTTCACAGTTACTTTGAGATGGGCTTGATTAGGAAATTAGTTTGAGTCTAGTTGTAACAACAGCATATGTAAACTGTTCAAAGCTTATCTTCCTTCTGTTTCTTTTTATTGTACAAAGTAGAAAAATGGTATGTTTAAATTGTACTTAATATGGAGAGCTTAAGACTCCAAAAGCAATTTGTGTTTGCTTTTAAGATTGCAGTGTGAAAGGATACCATTAAGATAATGCCAGTTGGCTCTTTATTTTCTCTCTTAAACCTGAGAAGCATTTCACAAAGTTTAGAAAGAATAAGTAATTCCTCTGTGCCAAGAAAATTACAACCCATAATCTATCATCAAATGAGTATTGTTATCGTAGTAGCATGCCATTGTTATTTCTCTGATTTGACTCTAAGTGGGGTTGGGATGGTGCTGTGTGGTAAAATTACCATCACACATCTATTTCTTGGGGCTTGCTCACTCTTCTTTATTCCAGTTGCCTACTAGACACATTTCTAAGTGAGTATCTCACTAGTTAGCCAAGCCCTGGCCAAGGTTTAACTCTTTATCTTTCCTTCCCATACTTCTTTGCTTTATGACTTTTCTTATTTGGGGGGAGGGGAGAATTGGGAATTGAACCCCTGGGTGTTCTTCCTCTGAGCTTCACTCTGCAGCCCTTTCTTACTTTATTTTTTATTTTGAAATCGTCTCACTAAGTTGCTAGGGCTGGCATTGAATCTGCAATCCTCCTGTGTCAGCTTTCCAAGGACTAGAATTATAGGTGTGCACCACCATGCCTGGCTTGACTTCCCTTTTTATTCCTTGGTATTGGTATCCTTCAGTTCTGGCTTTTCTTGCGAGTGTGTGTGCGCGTTCTCTCTCTCTCTCTCTCTCTCTCTCTCTCTCTCTCTCTCTCTCTCTCTCTCTCTCTCGGGGGGAGGGTCTGCTTTGTCAGTTAGCCACACTGTCCTAGCAACTTTTCATCAAAAAAGTGTCTCAAATTTTTTCCCTTTCATTTACTACTACCTTTGTTCAGGTTTTCCTCATCCCTAGCCTGGAGTAGTCTACACAATGTTCTTCTTTTCCTTCCACTCATGGCTACCAGAGTAGCCTTCCTAAAGCTTAATATGTTACTGTTACATTCTGTTGACTATAAAAATAAAGCAGATTCCTTGGCCTGTTATTTCAAGCTCTGCTCTTCATAATTCCCCTTCACCAATTCTGCCCTTTAGCCTAGTACTTCTTAGTTTTCCATATAGATAAAATAACTTGTGGTACCTTTTTAAAATTAAGACTTTTGGCCCCTCATCTCAGACCACTGAATCAGAATTTCAAAATTTCCTAGGAAAGGGCCTGGGAAATTGAATTTTTAATGAATTCTTCTGGAATCCATAACAGGGAAATGTAGGAAGCGCTACAGTAGCAGAGCTGAAAGGTTTACTATTCTGCACAAGTATCTTGTCTTTTCCCGCTTTGCTCGCCCTCCCTCCCCCGCCACCCCCTCCCTCTTTCTTTCTGCCTCTGACCATCCTGTATTCCCTGCATTAAATATCCCACCCCATCTCTGGATGTCAAAGTTATATTTATTTTCAACATTCAAGATATCATCTTTTCTAAATATCATTTGCAATTTTTCTTTTTCTAACCTAATCATTGCCTTTCATGTGTTACTTTAAATTTTCCTTTTTAAAGCATAGTTTTGTTTTTTTTTTCTTTACTATACAAGACAAATATGCCTATGTTCTCCTTACATACTCTGCCAGCATTATATGCTTTACTCTCTGTCATATTCTATAGAGTCCTGGACTGTGAGCTCCTTGTAGATAGATTCTGTTATCTTTGAGTGACAGTGTTTTGGAGTTAGAAATAGCTTAGATTTGGGATCACACAAACTCATTGAAACTTCACTTTACATGGCACTCTGTCACCTCACTTTCCTTTTCCTTTTTTTTTTTTTGCGGTACTGGGGATGGAACCCAGGGGCATTCTACCTCCGAGCTATACCCCCAGCCCTATATTTTATTCTTTATTTTGAAACCGGGTCTCACTAAGTTGTGGAAGGCCTCCCTAAGCAGCTGAGGGTGGCGGTGAGCCTGGATCCTCCAATCTCAGCCTCCCAAATGCTGGGATTACAAGCATGGGCCACCATGCCCGGCTTCACTTTTCCTTTTTGTAACGTAGAAATAATATGTATCAGTTTGGGTTGTGAGCTAGGATATGGATAGTCCTTATTTTGATATATTATGCAGTCTTGAAGAATGTCTTTGAAAGTCAGATATTTTAAAGTAGTAGAATATATTGCATGTTATAATTGGCATTTTATTCTTAGAGAGCTAAAAATATGAAACAATTTCTAATATTATAATTATTATGTAGAAGCTGTTGCCCTCATGCCCACGCAGTCTGGTGGGATGGTAAGAAACTTTACCAGCAGCTCAGCCTCCTGGGATAGGAAGCCAAAAGTTTGGCACAGTTGGCCTGGTGCCCTTCCTGAGGGTCTTGGATAATAGTTTGAGCAACCTTGGAGAGCATGGGTATACGCTTATACATTGTACCCTACCAACAACCCAGTTTCCACATTGATGTGGGTCTTAGAATACTAGACTCTCTAGTCTACAGAATTTAGCTGTTTTGTCTACTTTATGTAATGGTTAAGTGAGTAGTTAGAGAAAAATAGAACAAAAAAATTGTTAAAATTTACTGGCTTAGAGAAAAGAAAATTGCTCTATAGTGCATGAGATAAATTCTGGAAAGATCCAAAGTAGAAGTGTATTTTTGTTTATTTTGCTTATGTACAATTCTTTAGACTATGAGGATGTCTAACATACATTTTACTTTTTGGTAAGAAAAAGGAAGGAAGGCTAAACTGAATATTGGAAATATATGACAATATAGTTTTTAAAAATTTAACCTTACTGTCTTTAAGTGTATGAAATACCTAGGGCCAAAACCAATTAAGTTTCTTTTGTGATGACTTAGAACAATTTGCAGTTTCAGTGGCTGCATGAAATTAAATATTTCTAAAGGACTAAAACAATTGTTTCATTATTCATTTGCTTATCAAGTTTCTTATTTCAATGACTCCACAATGTTGAGCTTTTTTCCAGAACCTGTCTGATCACAAGTTAATAATCAGTAAAGTCTGAATTGAGGCATTCCCGTATGTGAGAGGAGAAATTAGATAGAGTTCCCTCTGGTTTATGGATTATCGGTGTGGGATTGTAGACACTCCTTCATCCCACTCATTTATTCATGACAAGGTGTCTCTCTCACGTGGGTTAGCTTTCCTTCATTATTTATTTCAGTATCTTTCTAGTACTTGATAAAATCTCTTTAGAGTCATAGAATTTTATACCTCAAAGGGATCTAGTCCAACTTCTTTTCTTTACAGATGAGGAAACTGAATCTCTGGTTAAGTGACTTGCCAGACTAACTTCATTTCCCTTTTGATAGAATTGCATGATATAGGGATGCAATAATAATCATATCTTGGGTTCAGAAAAACACATCATCAGACTTTCTCACGATATCCTTTTGAGCAACATGTGAAGAAATGTGATCTGAGAGATGGCACAGTCAGATAGATTTACAGCTAATTGAATGCTTCCTCCCAATGGGTGCTTTGTTGTCAATCTGCTTGATTTTTCTTTTTGAACTACTAAATTGAAGTATAAGAGAAATACATGTAAATTCTATACTTGAGCTCAATAAAATAATTGGAATAAGCCCTAGTTGAATTGTTGAGAGTAAGTTCTCTGAAATAAGGAATTTAGCACTGCGCATTGTTTGGATCACATTTGCAGCATTTTGTTCATTCTGAACATATTTAATAAAGTTATTGACAAACTAGATGCATTCAGAGAAGATAGGGTGGTGAGGAGGATGGGGTGTGCCCCAAATCTCCTCCAATTGAGAATGCTTGAAGAATAGATATACTTTTGAGAAGGCAAGACGAAATGAACATATGACCATAGAATTCAAATATTGAAGGATTTTATTTGGAAAATCCCGCCCTTCATATGGCTTTTCTTAAATAATTGTTTCATTCAAATGTCTCTATTAGTTTAATATTTATCCATGAATCCTTATGTATAATATATATACAAACATTAGAAGATATTTATATTTTCCGAGTTAAAGTTACAGTCAGACATGTAGTTTTCATGAGGCAGGCTAAGTGGCAGGTCCATAAAAAGTGTATCAATAGCTATATTGTAATACGGTGATCAAATTATATCAGAGTCATCACGAAGCACAGGATATTTCTCTATTTCTCTGACAACATGATATGTTAAGATTTTTACTTCAAATTCAAGATTATAGGAGGTTTTTTTTTTTTCTCACCCAGAAAAAGCTATGGTAGACAAATTTGTCCCTGTTGAGAATAAATATTTTTTTCCTATTCTAGTTTATCCTATGAAATTAAACTTTCCCTCTCAGCCTCCTATGTACTGGGATTACAGTCTTGTACCATGATGCCCAGTTGTACATAGCTTTAGTTTACTTATCTTCCTAGTTATTTATATTTTAGTGATTTTTAAAATGACATTAACATATTTTATTAGTTTTGTATTACCATGATAACATTGCCATACATTTAGTAGCTGGAAAGAAAACGAATTTAGTATTTTACAGTTCTCGAGGTCAGAAGTTTGAAATAGGTTTCACTGGTCTAAATATCAAGGTGTTGGCAGAGTTGCCTTCCAGAGGGCTGTGGGGAGGATCCATTCCCTAGCCTTTCCAACTTTTGACATCGCCTGTATTCCTCCATTTTCAAGGCCAGTAGTGACTGGTAAAGCTTTTCACATTGCAACACCCTGAAACTGACTCTTTTGCCTTTGTCTCTCACTTATAAGAACCCCTGTGGTTATATTGGACTCACTCTGATAACCCAGAATAATCTCCCCATTTCAAAATCCTTGATATATTTGCAGAGTCCCTTTAGCTATATAAGGTAACATTCATAAGTTCCAGAGATTAGGACATGGATACCTTTGGAGGCCATTTTTTTTTCTTTCAGTCTATCTGAACTACTTTGTATGTCTAGTGAAAAGGCTTGTAGTTCATTTGTAGTTCTAGAAGGTAGAACTAGCATTGATTGGATGGTTGGAAATTACAGATGATTTTCTCCAATTAGAGAATTTGCCAATAATGGTAATACTTTAAAAAGGAATGAGTTTGAGTGTGTGTGTGTGTGTGTGTGTGTGTGCGCGCGCGCGCACGCGCGTACTAATGAGTTCCTTTTAGGTGTTGAGACATTGGTTGACCAGTCAGCAGTGATGTCAAGGTGATTCTGCATTAGGTAGGAGAGTAGATTAAATGTCCTCTAGAATCCCTTTATTTTTAACTAAGGAGAGAGAGAGGGACAAGAAAAGAGGGAGGGATGGCGGGAGGGAGGGATGGCGGGAGGGAGGGAAGAAGGGAGGAAGAGAGAGAGAGAGAAAGAGAGAGAACTGAACCTATCTATGCATTTATAGGATTGGCTAATGTGATTGTGAGAATTGGCAAATCCAAAATATATAAAATATATGGAGTAGGCCAGTAGGCTGAAGACCCAAGGAATCGTTAACAAATCCAAAATTTGTAGGCTGGAAACTCTGACAGGGTTTCTGTGTTGCAGCCTTGAGGTAGAAAGATTAGTCAGTCGCAAAAAGTTAAAAATCAGTTTTGAATTTTCTATGGGGCTACTTACACTGAATTTACTAAGTATATAGTAGTATTTTATTTTTTGTTTCTGTTGCTAAACCCTTTAAACTAGCCAGCTTCTTTCATCTATACAGCTTTAAAAACATTTAAAAATATATTTGATGTTTGTTTTCTTTTACAGTTGTTACCCAGTAGTGTAAATAAGGACCTTAAAACAGGTCATTCAGAAAGAATAGGCATTAAAGAGAAAGTCTGAATTCATTTTCACCCTCTTAGGGACTATCTCCTAATTACTTCAATTCTCGAATTTGCTTTCTCTACCTGCAGAACACAGTGGGAAGGGAGGCCTAAAAATTGCTTGTGATTATATATTTCTATGCTAATTCAATTAAAAAGAATAAAATTTGCCAAATTTAAGACCCTCTACTCAAAATTAGGAGTGGTTCTTGGAGCTTATAGGAAAGAGGTGTTTTCATCTCTCTATATCTGACATTTAAAAATTTCATGTAATATATTTTATAATGAAACTTTCAACATAAAATTGCCTTTCAGAATAAACAGGAATTATCTTCTCCTTCTGTTATGTTATTAATCTCCTTGTATAGATTAGTTGTGGGATGGGGTAAGTAGCTCCCACCTCAAGACACAAGGTATAAGTTTGAAGTTTCCCGCCTTGCAGTGGGGAAGTTGAAGGACAGGGGATTGCACCTCATAGGGACCTGTAACAAAAAGCACAAAACAAAACGAAATAAAAAATGGACACATTTGGACTTCTGATATATTGTCAGGCAAAACTGGATTTACATCCTCGATCCTCTTCCACTGACTAGCTTTATGATCTTTAGTACTTAATGTCTCTAAGCATCTGTCAAACAGAGATAATAATGTCTACCACTTACACTTTTTATCTGAGGAAAGGGAATGTGAGGGGTAGAAATACATTTATAGCACAGTGCCTGGCACAAAGTACATACTTCATAAATTAGAATAGCAGCAGCAGTAATAGTTATTTTAGTTTTTGCTTCCTACAGTAACTTATTATAGTTACTATTCTTATAGCTATATCTTCTTAGTTATTCCTACTGAAATATAAATTTATTGAAACATGAACTTTGAAATTAAAGCAGTATATAAATATTTGTTTTTTAACAAATGGTCCCATTCTTGAGAGGCACTTCTGTGGCTCTGTTTTCCATATTAAATAGTATCTCATAGGTGTACTCATCTGGTTATTGGGTTTATTTTTAGAAGTGATTCTGTAGAATATGGATAACATATTTGAAAATAACTATGCACATATTTCAAGTTATTCTTGTTATCTACCTTTTAAGTTCTAATATGGATCATGAAAGTCACTTTAATTTAGTTGTATGTGAATCATGATAGAGATTAGTGCTTAGAGCTGGTAATCAATATACTCAGTTTTAATGATGTATCACTTTTTGAAGGAAAAAGTATTTCTAAAGAGTATTTTCAGTCAGTGCAAGGGTAGGATTCTTTTTTTTTTCCTTTGTGGTGCTGGGATTGAATTCAGGGTAGTGTACCTCTGAGCTACACCCTAGCCCTTTTTATTTGCAAACCTGTGATCCCCTCTTAGCCTCCTGAGTACTGGGATTATAGGTTTGCTCCACTGTACCCAGCAGGGTTCTTATTTCTAAAGTTTTATTTTATACTGAACTTTTCAGGAATGTATCTTTTGTTAACCCCCTTGTGTCAGTACTAGATTTGATCTAAATGCATTCTTTGGGAATACTGTTTATTTTCCCACTCATGGTTATATTATGCATTCCTTTCCAGAGCATGAAGGGAAAAAGCAAAAGCAGTCATGACCTGCTTAAGGATGACCCACATCTCAGTTCTGTGCCAGCTGTTGAAAGGTTAGTCTAATACTGGTGTGATCCTGAGTTTTTACTTTCAGGTTCAGATAATTTTCTTGCTTCCATTGTTAGCAAATAGTCAGACCTCATAAGTCAGAAATTTAAAACCCAGATCCCCTCTATCAAAAACCCCCTCAAAAGACAAAAACCTGTATTTTTAATAATGGAGGTAGAGAACTTCTAGCAAGATAGAGAAAGGCACGGTAGTAATTTTCTTCTCAGTATCTACCTTTGTTGAACTTATATTTAAAATCTGTTGTCAAACTTTTAAATCTTAGGGTAGTCTGAGTACTAGAAATTGGTTACACAGTTTAATGTTTAATTCCAAGTGTGTTGCTAACTTTTCTTTAAAGTGTTTTTGTCTATGTTGTTATAATGGGTAAGCAAATGAAAGTGAGGAAGTTGCCACATTTTGGGCCAGTCCACTGAGTTTAAATTCTTACATCCTTTTAAGGATTAACAGAAAATTGTCTTGCCAGTTTTGTTACCTCTCTTTGCAAGGAAAAGATGTTTTGGTGTTAAATATAATTATACATGATATATCGGGCCAGTGTCACAAAGGGGTACTATTATATTAGTGTACTGAGTGTAACTCATTTTTCAAAATCCTATTTCAAAGTAATGTTTTCTTAGTATATTTTTATTTGAAGGACTTGCTTTCTTTAGCCGGAATACTTTAAGCTAATAGCATTTTTTCCCTCTAGTCAGTTATTCATAAAAAATAGCTTATTTGCAATAAAAAATTTCTATGAATTCATATGTCTGCTAATGTAGCATACTTTTTATTCTTTTTATTAAAATCATTCCATGTGCTCTTGAATGTCATTCTGAGATTACTACATTTAAATAATTTTTTGGAACATGAATCACAGCAAACTATTCAAAATTTTTAGATTTCTAAATAATTTTATTAGTTTCACATGGAAACTAAAATTTATTTGTTTTACTTATTTTTTGTAGCGAAAAAGGTGATGCAACAGGAGATTTAGATGATGTGAGTATTACTTTTACTATAAATATCGCTTTGAATAATAGAAAGTTCAAATTTTTAGAAAAAAGCTAAATTATTTTTTCTTTACAAGAATTGTCAGACTGAAGATACAGCTCAGTGGTAGAGTGCTTGCCTAGCATGCACAAAACCCTGGGTTCAATGCCTATCAATGAAAAAAAAAGTAACATATTACTTATATCATTATATATGTAAGATTTTGAAATAATTTGAAATCTAAAAATTACTTAATCATTTATTTTAATATTAGAATGTTTTCTTACAATTGTGTATTTCCCTACAAAATTACAATCTTTTATATGAATTTCTAACCTGCTTTTTCTCCCTCTCAATAACATTATATAAATATTTAAAATCCAAATGTTCTAATTCTATTTTATTATGTTAAAAGTTTAAATGTACATCCTACCTGATATACAGGAAATGCTCAGATCAGTTCTTTATAGCAGTATTCCTTTTTATACACACATTTCAGAAGATTCTCCAAGAGCCATGTGTATGTATGTTTTTATCACATGAAATCTCACTATAATGTATAATTGGAATGCACTAATAAGGTAATTTTTAAAAGATAAAGTAAAAAAAAAGATTTTCACTCAAGATTGTAGTGATCTTTATTAGATATACTGGCTAAAATTTTAATAAAAGAAAAGCAAGATTTTCTTTTACTATGTAAGAGAAAGTTTTTCAAGTTATTTATATGCCACTCTATGTAAAAATCCATTGATCTGTGCATTATATATTTTAAATGGGAAGTACATAACTTTCCATGCATGAACACACATTTATCTATTACTACAGTCAAAAGAATGTGTCTTCTAAAGTACAGAAATAAAATATCTGCCTTTGTCAAGTAAACCTTCCTGGAAGAGGTGATGCTATGTTATGTATCATAGGAGAATTAGGAGTTTATCGGGTCACAAAAGAAAGTGGTGAAAAGTGGGGTCACTCTAGCTCAGAGAACAGCATATACTAAAGTAAAGGAAAGATTAGACCTTATTTAACAGATACACATTGAGATTTAAAGTTTAAAGGAGGCTGCTGTCTGTTGAGCAGGGAGGGTTGAAGTTAGAGGGAACTACATGTGTCAAAGCCTTTAAGCAGGAGAGTTGGTGTTCTAGGAGCTGAGAGCAGGTCGGTGTGATCAGAGTGTAGTGATAGGAAGAAGATTGGAGTGAAGTAAGAGAGGTGGGGACCAAGCAAATATTAAGAGCTTTGTAAGCCATGGTAAGGAGTTTGGATTTTATCCTACAACTAATGAGGAATAGTTGAAGGGTATTTGTTACAAAGAAGGGTGCCACGGTCAACTTTGTATTTTAGGTAGATCACCATTGGCATTACTAAGAGGATGTCACAGTAATATGGGTCCAGATAATATAAAATCAAGGGGTAGGATAGAATGTGGAAGTATACATTTGATCTTAAAGTTTTGGATAGATGAGGTCATTTGAGGATAGTGTTTGCTCTCTGACTTTGAAATGACTTTGGAATGACTTTGAAATTTGGGTCCTTTCCCAGGAAAAAATACTATATCCACAAACAACATTTTATGACTTTGCAGGGGATTTGTTTTAGATGTCCTAAGGTCCAAGCAGTGCAGATATGTGTCAGTGGTTATCAGCTTTCAGTGCTTATGAGTTACTTAAGTATCTTGTTGGAAACACTATCCCCAGAGATTTTGGTTCAGTAAATCTGCATTGAAGGCTAGGATTTGGTATTTTTTTCATAACCATTTAAGTAGTCTGAGAAACAGACTTTGAAGACTTCTGGCTTAGGGGTTCACAAGCCTCAAGTTAAGAATTCTGCCTCAGACTGGTGTGGTGGCTCATGCTTATAATCCTAGTACTTGGGAGGCTGAGATAGGAGGATCACAGGTTTGAGGCCAGCCTCTGCAACTTAGCAAGGCTCTCAGCAACTTAGTGACACTCTGTTTCAAAATAAAGGCCCCTGGATTCAATCCCCAGTACATAAGAAAATGAAGGAGAAGAAGAAAGGGAAGGAAGGAAGGAAGGGTGATGTACCTTATGTAGCTAGGAACATGTCTTGAAGTTGAAGATACAATAAAAGAGACCAGAATTTTAGCCCTCATGGAATATTTTTCTTAATTGGATGAGAGACAGTAAACATATAAATAAATGCCTTGGAAAAGGTTGCGGGAGGGTGGTTTTGCCTTACTAGTGTGATCAAGAAAAGCATCACTGAGAGAGTAGCATTTGAGCAAAGAGCTGAAGGAAAGGAAAGAGCAAATAATGCAGATATCTAGAAAAAGAGTATTTTAGGCTGGAGAGAACAACTCCAAAGTTGGCTAGTGTTGTGCTGGAGTTGTAGATTATGTCAGGGAGAGGGTAGAGGCTCTTGAGTGAGTTGGGAATCCATTGCAGGTCTTTTAGAAAAGGAGTGGTTGCTATGACTCTAATTAAAGGACTAAATCTCAGCTTCTGAATTATACCTCCTCTCCTTGAATTAATCCCTGGTTGAGGTCAGTGTGCTGGCCAACTGCCTCCAGAACCTCTTTCCCACTGGGATAAGAACAGGAATGTAGGCAGACACACTCTCCTGGGTGGTATAGAGGGAGCAGTCTGTGCTGGGCAGAGAGGCTGGGTATGAATTGAGCAAACAACCTCCCTTGGGGTATCCCATACTTACTTAGCTGCTCCAGAGCAGATCCCAGGGGGCATTCTCACCTGGAACAGATTATTCAGCCCTTACTAGTTCAAAACCAAACCAAACCAAAGAAAAACCAAAGCTGACCTAGAATGCAATAAGGAGAGTCTGTGCTAGATTGCTGGAAGTGAAAGGGGAAATTGAGTGCCTGGCAAATACACATTTTCAATTCCTACAGGATGGAGAAGATGAAAGTGCTGAGCATGATGAATATATAGATGGTGATGATAAAAACCTGACGAGAGAAAGAATTGCAAAAAAGTTAAAAAAGGACACAAGTTCAAATGTGAAATCAGCTGGAGAGGGAGAAGTGGAGAAGAAATCAGTGAGTCGCAGGTGAGTCAACTGTTGTGCTCTGGCTATGAGAGTTTTTTATACTTCGCTTAAACTAAGATTCAGCACTCAACTAATTTTTTTATATTACCATTTTCATAATGTTCAATAAAAACAACATTTGTACAAATTGGGCTATTTGGGTGCCTCAAATTAAGAAAACAGACTAGTCTTAAGGGAAATACCTCATTTCTTTCTGGTCCCCTTTTGGAAAGGCTTTATATATGTTTATATATAGGGTAAGCAATACATTAGCTAGATATGGAAGGCTGTGTTTGTTTATTACTGATGAGAACAGTTGGATAATTTGCTCAGAAAGGAAAAAGACATCCTCAAATAATTAGGTGACTAAAATTTGTCAAAACTGGTGAAAAAAGTGTGTGGGCCTGAAAACATTCTTAAATGTCTGTTCAAGTCCGATTTGCCAAATACCACATACTTCTCCTAATCTCAGTGGTATCATAAAAGGAATTTCAGTAAATGATGAAAAGTTCACTGTCTGGTAGTAAAAGTTTGTTGAATTTTGTGACTCATTGTTTTATCCTGAAATTCAATTCAACTGAAAAATTTCTATTATTACAGCTTTATGTGATACGTTTTAGTAATGTTGCCTTAAAAGAGTAACTATATGTTTTCTTCTGGTAGTCTAGATTTGGGGTAGGATAGATGTAACTGCATTTAAGTAACATTTTTCAATTATATTTCTCAATTTCATGTAGAAAAAGTTAAAAATACAAAGCATTTCCTTGCATAGGTCCCTTAATGTTTTCATATGTAAGCAGAAATAAAAGTGATTCCTAGAAATTTCCACTGAAGGTAAAACTTTTTACATTCAGAAGTAGTACCCATCTTAACTTTAAGATAATTTTTTAAATTTAGTAACATTCACCTGACACTCAAGTAATCATTGTTGATATAGGCCAGTATTGACTGAAGATCTTAATGATCATATACACGCTTCTATATACATAAGAGTTAAAGAGCCTCTTCTTAGTTCTGTAACTTTTAGTCATATCACGAATATATTCAGGGATGCGTGATATTTTTTAAGGTTAGGTTTATAATATTATAAAAAAATTAAATTTCTAATAGATAAACCAAATTTTTATTTACATCATATTTAAGTATTTCTTAAGCCCTCAACTCTGTCTTGTTGGCTGTAATACAATTTCAGATGCTTATATAACCCTATAGTTTATATAAATTTTTAATAATATAATTATATTACTTTTATTATAATAATGTTATATTATAGCATAATTGTATATAATTTAGTAAACATAATTTAGAAAAAGTAAATTTTCTATAAGAACAAAATAAAGCTTATTTTACATGTAACTTTTATAAGTGTATTTAAAAAATTTGTTACTTAATATATAAAGTCAAACTGATTACATTTTGCAAAAATGTCTTCATCCTAACAAGAAAGGGTTATCCTTAAAAGATTCTCTTATTTGTGATGAGCCTTATGAGCAAATATGGCATTGATAGCTAAATGTAAGAATATAATATTGATAACAAGAATTGTGGGGAGTCATTGAAAAGTTTTTACATGTGAATAATGCATTAAGATTGTATTTAGGAAGCCGGGCATGGTGGCACACGCTTGTAATCCCAGCATTCGGGAGGCTGAGACCAGAGGATCCGGGTTCGCGGCCAGCCTCAGCTACTTAGTGAGGCACTCCGCAACTTGGTGAGACTCGGTTTCAAAATAAAGAATAAAAAATAGGGCTGGGGGTATAGCTTGGAGGTAGAATGCCCCTGAGTTCAATTCCCAGTACCGCAAAAAAAAAAAAAAAAGATTGTATTTAGAGTAGATGGAGGTATGTCTTGGACTGCTAAAAAGAATTGACAAAATACATACACCGAGTGCCCTAAACAATAGGCTCTTATTTCTCACAATTCTAGAGGTGTAAGTCTAAGATCAAAGTGCTCGTCAGTTTGGTTCCAGGTGAGGACCCTCTTCATGACAGACAGTTGCCTTCTTGCCGTGACTTTGTAGGGCAGAGAGAGAGAGCAAGCTCTGATGCCTCTCATTCTCATAAGGACACTGATCTCATCATGGGGCCTAAATAAGTGCCCAAAGGCCCCACCTCCACATAGCATCACTTTAGGGTTTAGAGTTTCAACATATACATTTTGGGGGACACAAACATCGATCCATAATGAGAGGGAAGATTAGAAGAGGCAAATTAGGATGGTAAGAGATGATGATGAGCTGAACCAGGGTAATCATTATTCTAAAAAATGCTTTACCTGAGTGTGATGTTTATAATAAGACATGTTCTTAATCTTAACACTTGAAGTTTAGTTTTTATGATAATTTCATATATAGAAACATCCTAAGTAATATCCATTCCTGTTAACAAATTTTCCTTTAAAATGAGTATAATTTGCACAATTAAAATAAAAATTTATGAGTATTTTGAGTTAAATTTATTCGCATTTTGTATATTCACTGTAGAGGAAAAGGCTATTTTTAAGTACTTTGTATAAGTCTACCAAGAAAAGTAAATTAGATAAGTAAATTAAATCCCTAAAAGTGCTTTAAAGTATTTAGGTAAATATATCAGCATTTTGGACATTATCAGATTTTTATCTTTTAGATAAAGTTATTTGTAAAATGTGACTATAAAATATGGTGCAGACACTTATAACTGTTCCTCTGTTCAATCATATTGTCAACATTACCATCCTCTTCTCTCCTTTCTTTGTTCTATCTCTTGTAACTAAAGAGAGAAACAAAAGAAAAATAAGGTCAGGATAGAGGAGAAAGTATAGTCTTTCAAAGAGAAAACATAGCTTTTCTCTCTAGTCTAGGAATTTCTGTGATTGTCTTATGACTACATATTTTTAAATTCAGAAAACTTCCAAAATCATTAGTACTTTTGGTTAATTATATCAGCTTCATGGTAATTTAAGTTTCTAAAGTTAATTTTATGGTTAGAAAAAAAAAAACACAGCAAAAACTAAGAAACGTCTAAGAATCTTAAAACATTATAATACGGAGAAAAGGAAAATTATACTAAAGGAAATTCACTGCTTAGTTTGAGTTTTAAGTTATAATGTATAGCTAGATAGTATGTCAGTGTGAAATCATTATCTATTCAAAATTCAGTGTTCTTGATGTATACAAATTTTTCATCTGCATCTACCTGGAGTACTTACTCTCTTGTCCTTTGGTCATTTTCCAACCTGAGCAATGGGATCAGAGACTAGATTAGCAGCTTACTAGCCCTTTAGGCAAGCCCTTCCAAGTATAATTTGATGGAAAATTTGGGTTTTTTCTTCATTGGTAAGAAAACATCTGGAATCCTTTGGAACAGTTTATCACTTTGGATGTTGGACCTACAAGCAGGTTTGTAGAATACTTTTAGTATTTAAGCTAGGGAATGGTATTTGCCAATATAATTTTCAACAAATTTGCATACAGTAGAATCTTTCCCGAGTAATAGAATCTCAATAATATCTCTAACTGTGCCTTTGAAAAGTACTTAGGGATTCAGGGGAAAAAAATTCCAAAAGTTTTCCTACCCTCCTTTTTGTAATAAGTACCCTTAGATTTACTCTGATTTCTCTAGGATTTCTAGTCCCTTGCCTTCTCCCTTCTTTATATATATCAACTATACTTCTTTTCTTATCCAGCCCACTTCCCAATGCCTAGTCTCCACCCTGGATGTTGTTCAGCAAAATCACACAACCATCTACAAGTAGAAGGATTGTTTCTCAACTCAGCTATGCAACCAATGCTTTTTATTCCCCATGCCCCACAATGTTTACTTCAAATCCCCAACTAACTCTCCGCACACTACCTGGGCTTGCTTTTTATTAAAGACGAGGAAACTTCTTCAACTCTCCTTGCTCTTTTTCTCTTATCCTTTTAGACCAATTTGTACCCCTTTGTCCTCTGCTTTAAAGGAGACAAATCCCTCCACCCATTCAAAATGATTATCCTCTCTTTTGTCTTCAGTTTTCTCCACTGGATCTTACCCTCAGCTTGTGAATAGGCTTAAGCCTCTTACATACAACATTGAAGAGTAAAAGCAAAGAAAACCATTTCATTTTGTTTCCTGACCTCACATTCTTCCTTTCCACTTATTTCTAAGTACACATCTTACACATCATCTGGCCTTTTCTCCATCCACCAAAACTATTCCCACGAAGGCAATCTAGACCAGTCTAATGGCTACTTTTCAATTTTTGTTTTTCTTGGTCTCACTGTTGTGGAAATTATGTCTTTTCTTTTTTGAAACTCATCTCCCTCAAGTGCCTTTCCATTAAAATTGTGATCTGTGGCTCAGGAGCTTTAATATCACCTGGAAACTTATTAGTCTCCAGCTCCACCCCAAAACTCTGAGTCAGAATCTGCATTTTAACAGGATTTCCAGGTAATTTGTATGAACAGTATGTTAATGTTTGAGAAGCAGTTTTATGGATATTAATTATTTTTCTTGGTACTTGGGATTGAACACAGGTATACTTTACCATGCAGCTATGCAACTGACCCTTTAAATAAATTAATTTTATTTTATTTTATTTTAATTTGGTACTGGGGATTGAACCAGGGCATTCTACCTCCAAGCTACACCCCAGCCCTTTTTATTTTTATTTTTTTAATTTTAAGACAAGATGAGGCTGGCTGTGAACTTGTGATCCTCCTGTCTCAGCCTCCTGAGTAGTTGGGATTACAGGTATGTGACATCCCATTTAGCTAGAATACTGATTTTTGTCCCCACTGTAACTTGACTAGTTCAGTTTTATATCCTCTTAACTCTACTGTCAGCAAGTTAGTACTACATTCTCTAACTCATCAGAGAATACCAATTGTACCTTTCTCACACTGTTGTGATAGTATGACATAAAATTATACTTTTATTTTTTTCTCTGTGTATCCTTATACTTTCTTTAAGGTAGTGCTTGTGCCTATTTATGATTGTATCTTCATGGGCAAGCATTATAAGTATCCAAATACTTTTGTAAAGGAATGAATAAAAACTGAACAAATCCCTTTTTTCATTAAGTCACTTTCTTCTCCCGATCTTGTAACTTGCTTGCAGTTCATGTGGTTTTTATTGATTTGCCTATCCTTTGCCTGAACTAAGCTCCTTTAGAAATGTCTCATTTATCTTTACATCTTCAGAGCCTCATAGTGAGCTTATAGTGATTGGTCACTAGAGTTTCTAGAATGAGTGGATGAATAAATGAATGAATACATTGTGTTTCATTATAGGGATGAATTTCACTGCCAATTTTACATTAGAGTCACGGAGATATATTAAAAAATAGTGATATCCAGTCCCCACACTCATAGATTATGAATCATTTGGTCTGAGCTAGAGTTTGAATACATTTTATTTTTAAAATTTTAACTTTTAGTTTAAGTATAATATAATACAGAATATATCTGTATGAACTACATTTCATAGTGCGCATAGCAAAACTATACAGCTTGCTAAATTTTTACAAACTAGATACTCCCATATATCCATTACTCAGAAATACTCCTCTTCCCCAATTTTGGTCATATTTCCCTAATAGTAAACACTTTTCTAACTTCTGTGAGCTTACATTAACTTAGGGCAATAGTAGTTTATAAAAACTCCAAATGTTCTAATATGTACCCAGAGGTAAGAATCTTACTCCCCAATAGATACTCCCTTGATTATTCTGAGGTGTAGACTAATGTAGAAGTGGAGGATATTTCCATAGGGTCACCTCACATCCTTTTTTTAGTATAACAGAGATAAGACATTTAGAGCAACTGAACTTGGTTTGAATCTTGAAAAAGATAAAAAAAAATCAGTACAGTGAGAATCAAGTAATTTTAGAAGAAAGAAAACATGGTATTTGAGTTCTCCTAATTTTTACAAGATGTGTGCTGGTAAAGAATTAAATCAGTGTCTTCAACCTTGCCCTTACATTTGAATCACCTGAGAACAGGCCCTACCTGTGATCAAGTTAATGAAATCTTTATTTAGTGCCATAAGGAAAATTTAAGAACACCTCAGTTTATTCTTTTTTTTCAATTAAACATCATTTTTAATTAAATTAGGAGAGCAATAAGTTTTATTTGAATAGTTCAAATAGTAAACCAAATATGCAAATTTGAAACTGTTGCTTACCACCCTTAACAGCTGAGATATGGTATCTTTCTTTTTTTATAATTTATTTATTAATTTTTTAAATTGGTGCATTGTAATCATACATCTTTGTTAGGTACAAACTGATAAAGGCATACATGCACACATTTTTCATTTAACCCTTCCCCAATTCCCACCCCACTCCCTCACCCTCCCTCCTTTTCAGGTTCAGTTTAGTGATTGACCTTGATATGTTTGTGAAAGTACATCATGTGCATTAGGGTATTTCTCTCCCCCCACCCCACCCCACCACCTTCAGTTAAGTCAACTTCTTTGCTCAGGTTATTCTGTGTGCAGCCACAGTTGTTAGAAGTTTGGGATAGTTGCAGCTTAAGTCCTATTTTCAGGCTTACTGTAAAGAATCCTTTTTGCCTGTAGGTGGAGCTCAGCAGCTGCAAATTAATCTTGTAGATTAAATCGAGTTCGCTGCTTTTTAGCAGTTGTTTAGTGATTCATAATAAATGACTAAACAGTAAAGTCAGATGTTACAAGCAGACCAGGGAATCAGAAATCAATGGTTTCTTGTGATGACCACAATCATGAAAATCCTGCCTTTTATTGTGTATTTTCTATTATGTATAATTTTATTGTGATATTCTAACTTTATTTTCATCAAACTGAAATATGAATCAAGGATATATTAACAAATATCATCAAATAAATCATTATGGGTTTTGGTAGTAACCTTCCAAGGTTAACTAGAGTCGTATAAATCTTGTTGTTTGAGCAGATTCATTTCATGAGCCATGTTCTGTTTACCTGATAGGTTTAGTTGACTGTGACACTGTTCTCTTTTCATGAAACAACTCTTCTGTTTGATAGAGTTAGGTTAAATTTGTGCTTTACTCTTGAGATGTGCTGGATTTATTGAATACTAAATAGCTTATAATGATAGCACCAAGAATTGAGATGAATATCATAGATAAAGATCTTAGGAATTGACTAAACCTTAAATTATGGACTAAGGGAAAATAAAGAGTCATAAATAATGTACTCATACCTCCTGAGGCATAGGTGAACATTTATATGAGGTGTTATTAATTTGAGTTTCTCATCTTCCATTTGCAATAGGTAGCTAGAATTTTATGCAACTTTGAATTACTTTTCTCCCAGGACATCTAGACTTCTCAAAAAAAAAAAATTAATAAGCTTTCTTTCAGACTTGTAGAATTTTTGTGTCTTATTATACTTTGTGTTGTGTTTGTTCTTACTTTGTGGTCAGCCTTAGAAAGTATAGAATTGTCTTAGTACACAAACATGGTTTGTTTGGTATTCAAAAAATTAGTTCAATATTTACATTTAAAAAATCTTAAAAGGTAGTCAACATTTTAAAATGATAGTATAAATTTAAAAAGATAGTACAGTAACAAAGATTAAAATCCACATTCTAACAAAGCAATTTAAACCCTCATTTCTAGGATAACCCCTTCTTTTTCTCATCAGAACATTTATAGGCAAGGCATGAAATTAACTAGGTAAAGCATTTGTGTCTGTCCTTTCACTTTCTTCCTCAAAGTACTGGACTGAAGTAGACATTAAAACAACAACAACAACAAAAAAAAACAGTAAGAGAAATAGAAATGCAAGATGTGTGTGTGTGTGTGTGTGTGTGTGTGTGTGTGTGTGTGTGTTGCATAATGATTCTGTGAATAAAGAAAATTTGTGATTATTATTTCTTTGGTATAGTAGTAGTGGTCCAACTGTTGTATTTTCAAGAACTGTTTGGATTCAACAGCATATATTAAACCTTGGTTTTAATGAAGTTTGCATGCTTTTACAATAACTTGATTTTTAAAATATATTTTCTTCTAACCAATCATTCTGTTCTCAAATATCCTACTCTTGTTGCCAACCACTGTGCAAGAACTACTGTGTGCTACTTCAGAAAATGAAAATGCAGGAAAGATGGTTTCTTTCTGCAGATGTTCATAATATAGTTGCTATGGCTTGAATGTGTCCCCCAAAGTCCACCTGTTAGAAACTCAGTTCTAAAGCAACAGTGGTGAAAGTTGAGGCCTTTAAGAGGTCTTAGGTCATGAGGGCTTTGCCTTCTTGAATAGATTCATGTTATTATTGTGGAAGTGGGTTAGATATGTTGGCAGTGAGTTCCTGATAAAAGGAGGAGCATGGCCCCTCTCTGCCCGCTTTCTCATGTGCTCATGCACACATGTGTGCTTTCTCGTCCTTCTGCCTTCCATCACAGGAATATATGGCAAGAAGGCCCTCAACAGTTATGGTCCCCCAACTTTGGACTTCCCATTCTCCAGAACTATAAGGATAAATCCCTGTTAATTATAAATTACCCCGTCTCAGATACTCTGCTATAGCAGCACAAAACATACTTTGACTAGAGTGCAAGAGTATGGATCAGAAACAGTTGATTACAGTTTAGTATGAGAAGCATTCTACTAGACATGCATGCAAAGTACTATGGATGTTAAGTAAGCAATTTATATTTCAGAAAAAAGATCAAAATACCAGATTAAAAAGAACTAAAGATAAAATTACTATTTTGCAAGTCGAAACAGTCAAATATCAGCAATTTTATGTGCACACTGTAATACTGGTAAGAGAAATCATTTTTTAGAGCCACTGTTTAAAAAGAATAACATTTTAGCATTAAGTTCAGGTCTTTAATATTGCATATC
>PVLC010026523.1:5589-22736 GCA_004027655.1 Graphiurus murinus | reverse complement strand
TTTTTTTTTTTTTTTTTTTGCAGTACTGGGGATTGAACTCAGGGGCATTCTACCTCCGAGCTACACCCCCAGCCCTATTTTTTATTCTTTATTTTGAAACCGAGTCTCACTAAGTTGCGGAGTGCCTCACTAGGTAGCTGAGGCTGGCCGCGAACCCGGATCCTCTGGTCTCAGCCTCCCAAATGCTGGGATTACAAGCATGCGCCACCACGCCCGGCTTGTAATATACTTTTATTGGTGCAGTCGTCTGCCATCATGGTGTAGAGTGATAGGGACATCCATGCACACAGCGCTGGTGAGAGCTGGACAATCTTACAGCTACAGGAGCACAAATTCCCCCAGCGCTTAGGGAGCCCGGGAACAGATGTTCTTTGCTTCGGCTCTTCGAGAATCCGCTCCGGGCCCGCTCTGGACCACAGCCCTGGTGACTCTGAGTGGAGACCCTGAACATGCTTTCCCTGAAGTCCAGACCACAGAAACTGAAGGACTGGGGCTGTGCTCCTAGACACAGGCAGCATCGGGGGGCAGAGGAAAGGGAGGGGACCCCAAAAACCAGAGATGGTGGGAGGGGAAGACAGACAGCCCTGGAGATGCGTGGGACGGTGATCCTCCTCTCTCTTCCACCCTAATCTGACAATCTGACGGGGGGCTGGCCCTCCTCTCAGGACCCCTGCCCCTCAACTTTCCCTGTGTGTACCCCTATGTTGCTAGGCAGAGAGGGTTCCCCCTCTGAAGGTATGTGCTGAGCTTCATGCCCCTGGAACATGATCCAGCCCAGTCCTTGGTAGCTGCGAATGGGACAGCACTTAGAAATAGGTCTTTGTACAAGATTAGATTGATATTAGGGCGGCCGAGCTGGTCTGCATCCAGTATGCCTAGTGTCCTTCTAAAGGAGGAAAATTTGTGGTGAGCCATGCTTGTAATCCCAGTACTTAGGAGGCTGAGATAGGAGGACTACAGGTTCGAGGCCAGACTCAGCAAATTTAGTGAGAACTTGTTTCAAAATAGGTAATGAAAAAAGCTCAGAGGTGGAATGCCCCTGGGTTCGATCCCCAGTAACAGCCCCCCCGCCAATGAGGGGGACATTTTTGCATGGTGACAGCCTCGTGCTCAGTAAGAGCCCACATAACAAGGAAGGCAGAGATCTGGTGATGCTTCAACACCTTCCGCACACGAGGAACATCAAGGATTGCTGGAATGTTCCAGAAGCCCGGGGAGATGACTGAAGGAGCTTCTCCCTCCCAGCACAGCCCCGCTGACACGCTGACACGCTGACCCGTGACACGGCATGGGTTGTTTACACCCCCATGTGTGGTGCTCCTTGCAGTAGCCCTGGGGCCGGCATGGGCCACCTGGATTCCCCGGGATGGCCTTCCCGCTCACAGGTGCAGAGCCATCTTCACACCTGCCGAGTCCCCTTGCCTTGTGATACGACATTCATGGGTTCTGGGGACTTGGGCAGTCATTTGTTAAGGGACTATTTTGGCCCTGCCGCAGTAGGCAACAATTAACTTCTCTGACAAGTGTAATTTTGATTCCCACTTGATCCAGGTGTGAAAACTAAGGTAGGAAAGGCTGCAGCCGGCACCCGAGGTGAGCCTCTGGGCACCTGCCACCACGGAACCTCCCGGACACCAGGTCCAGGACGTTTCTAAGGCCCCCATGTGGGGAGTCCAAAATGGCCTCCTTCCTTCCAGCCATGAACTTTCAAACCAGTTCCCTGAACTCTCTCATCTTCCTGCTGTGGTAATAAAGTAGGTGCTGGTGGACTTAAAAAGAATGAGCAAGCCGGGCAAGTCGGTGCACTTGTGGTCCCAGAGCTTTGGAGGCTGAGGCAGGATAATCGCAAGTTCGAAGCCAACCTGGGCAAGTCGATGAGTCTTTGTCTTAAAGGATAAAAAGGGCTGGGCTTGAAGCTCAATGGTAGAGTCTTCCTGGATTCAGTTCCCAGTAAAATACACCCCCCCCACACACACACACAGAATGAGCAAAGATTTAAGCGATGGCTTTCAACTCACTACCATGAGAAGGGGCCATTTGTTCCCTTCAGTGGGAGAGCTGGAGCTCCTGGAGCTTCTGTCCAGTCGGGGACCCCATTGGCCTTGGCTTTCCATGGCATCCTGCTGAAAAACTAAAAGGTTGAAAGGCACCCCTCCCTTCTTTGAGGGGCTTATGTTCCGGTTTTGAAGCAAAGCACACATTAAAAATAAATCAATACAGAAAATACCCAAAGAAGCAGCCATGTGGGAGCTAAGCCATTCAAGCCACGGTGCCCAGAAACCGGGGTGCTAATTTGGGGTGTGCGTGGCCCACAGGAACTCCAGACAGAGGCTCCAACTGTGTTCCTGGAGATTGGATATTTAAGCCCCAGCGGAAAAGGTCCCTCATGTCATTAAAATTTCAATTGGGTTGAAATAATCTCCCAGCTCATAATCTCCCAGCTAGTCTCCTCTGCTTCTGTTCTCTGGCCTGGAATTCCCGCTCCAGCATGCCCTGCCCTCCAGGACTGTGGACGCTCTCGAGCTCCTTGGGGCCTCCATTTTTCAGCCCGAGTGGGGGTTGGGCAGTCATATTTTGGAGTCCTGCAGGGGGTCTCTGTCCTATCTTCACCGAAGACACCTCCTGAAACTGTGAAACAGCAGCTGGGACCACTCATTACCAAGTCACAACACTGCAGCATTATTTGTATTTTTCGAATAAGGAGATGTTTAAGGCTGGGCG
Organism: Graphiurus murinus; assembly: GCA_004027655.1. Taxonomy (NCBI): domain Eukaryota; kingdom Metazoa; phylum Chordata; class Mammalia; order Rodentia; family Gliridae; genus Graphiurus; species Graphiurus murinus. The sequence goes on along the minus strand of PVLC010026523.1, from coordinate 20,015 downwards.
TGGTGGCGCATGCTTGTAATCTCAGTACTTGAAAGACTGAGACAGGAAGATCGCAGGTTGGAGGACAGCATCAGCCACTTAGTGAGACCTTCTGCAACTTGGTGAAACCCTGTTTCAAAATAAAGAATAAAAAATAGGGCTGGGGGTGGAGCTCAGAGGTAGAAGGCTCCTGGGTTCCATCCCAAGTATCACCAAAATAATAATAATAATAATAATAATAATAATAATAATAATACGATGTTGGTAGTTTTGGAAACATTTATCATTTAAATCAGTGTTTCTTTGCAATAATATGATTGAAAATGCAGAAGAATTTAAAAGGCATGCGATCGGCTCACAGCATGCAGTGAATTTTCACTGGGTAAGTGTGAGGCTCATGATGGCGCTTGGTCTCCACACAGCCTCTGTTGGGAGAAGGTGACCACGCCGGCCACCCATCCATCAGAACCGTGCTGGCCACCCCTCCATCGGAAGCAGCAGAGCCCACTCTACCTGGGCCATTTTCACGATTTTGGAATGCATGCTGCACTCGGGCTCACGGTGAAGGGCTCCAACTTCTTCTCACCTGTTAAGTTGGTTCCTCGTTTTCTTGGACCAGCCAGTTGTGCACAGCTACACTTCTCTGTCAAGGACCAAGACATCTGTCATTCTGAGATGTGACCAGCAGGCTGTGGACCTGTGACGCTCTCTTGGTCAGCCCTTGCTCTCTGCTGTGGTCCCATCCTATGTGAAGAGGGCACCACTCGGAGGTTGAGAACAGAGTGACCAACGGTCATTGGTTGGCTCTCTCTCAGGGAGATGTGTGTGTGTGTGTGTGTGTGTGTGTGTGTGTGTGTGTGTGTGTACACGCGCGTGCACGAGCCCCCACTCTTTAGAGATGAAACTTGTCCTGCAAGGATGGAGATTTCAATAGCTCAGTTGTACATAGTCAGCAACCCAGCCAAGGGCTAGAAGACAGCGCCAGGCATCCATGCACGGTGATGTAATGACAAGAACGGAACACCCAATCTCCGGATACTCCACCGCAAGGAAGACCCCGCAGAAGTTGGCAGGTGTAGACACGCCCACCCGGAGTGGCCGAGATCTCACACTGTACTCTGGTCCCGCAAGAGACACTGCTGACTTTGAGAATGTGACCCCAACATCAGGTCACAAGTATAAGTTCTCCTAAGGGGGTGACAGCCGTGTGTATGTTTGTTCGTTTTCAGACTCCGTTTAATTGTGTATCTAAGCCACCTCCTTATACACTAACGCAACTTTCCATTACTGTTTTCACGGTGTAGGTGAGATGACTGGCCGGGTCTTTGCTCTGCACAGGTGGAACGAGAGGACGATTTTGGCACAGGAGGCGCTGGGTGGTGCTGCTGCAGCTCAACCTGCCCACAGAGCCAGGGTAGACCTCCCTGGCTACGGTGACAGCCTGTCACAGTCGGGCTATGGATAAGCACAGTCACAGGGTAACTTCTTCAACAGAAAGCAGAAGCTCTGTTGAAGATGCTGGGGCAGTGGGGACCCAGACGAGGCAACAGCCCGGGTGCCCCCAGATGCCTGGATGCTCGAGGCCCCAGGAACTTTGACCCTGTGCGGGGAGGAGGCAGCAGGAAGGCAGCGTGAGCCACACTGAGCAGGTCCCCCATGACCCTCTCACCTAGGCGCCCCTCCGACCTCGAGGTTTAGTGGGGATCTGAAGTAGGAGGCAGTCGACTAGCCTGGTCTTGGGGTAGACAGAAACAAAGTCCACACAGTGACCACCGCATGCATAAGGAACTGGGCTCCTGCCCTCGCCCCAGGAAGGCTCCTGGTGCTACAAGAAGCCAGCCCCCGTCAGCGCCCCAGCATCCCGGACCAGACAGACCCCGGATGTTGGCGAGCGCGGAGCTCCCCCTCTGCTTGGTGGGGTCTGCTGTCAATCCTGACCCACTGGGACATCCAGTCCCACCGTGTCTCCTTTCCCCTCAAGATGAGCCCAAGGAGCAGTTGGGGTGCAGCAACAGAGGGCAGAGTTTCAAATATTTCCTAACAACGCCATCAAAGAACGTTCTCGAAAAGCTAATAAGCTCAAAGGGCGTTTATGCTGCTCTCAGGAAAATAAGCAACTCGAAGACTCTTAGTGTAAACATACCAATTTGCCCAGCTCCATCTGCTCACCATAAACCCTTCTTACATACTTATTAAAGCAAATTCCCTGGGGAAGAGGACTCTCCGTTTTATGAACTAAAAAAAGAAACTTCACCAAATTTTCTCCAATCCAGACTTCACAGCAGAGCGAGCGCGTTGTCTTGACTTATTAGGATAAAAGGAGGGGGGTTAATGGTTTCAGCTGCGTACACAAATATAAGGCAAATTTCAGCTTGGATGTGCACACACTAACAGACTTACTGGTGGCCGTCTCTAAATTTATTAGTGCCAGCTAGTTGTTTTTGCTATTAGGAGATAACCATTTTTGGGGAAATGCATGAATAGATTATTTCTTCAGATGCCATACTCTCTAAGCAAATGCCATACACAAGTTCACAAGTTCTGAGCAGAAAACAACCGTCATCTGGAGTCCACTGCTGAGATTCCTTCTATAAAGAACTGTATTTCCCCTCCGGTTAATTGAGAAATCTGTTGGGTGTACCCAGTCTTGGCTCTCATTTGAACCATCATTTTTTTTTTCTATGTACTGAAGAGCTTATTTAAATGACTCATCTGATGGCGTATATCTGATAAGCAACTCCTATCTTTTTGTGATTTGCGCGAGCGTCTTGGCCCTGCGTCAGCCCATGTACCTGCTCAGCGCCTCCCTGCTGACGTCAGCGGTCAATCAGCGTGGCCACTCCCTCCTCTGCTGTGGCCTTCATCACGGTCGCCGGGGCACACGCGTGCATTTCCTTCTGTCAAAGCCCCTTGAAGGGCCACGCTTAGGTGAAGTTGTAGACTCTCCTGGGGTGATGAACAGACCCTGGCAACATAAGGAGGCCAGAAATAAACGAGCAAGCGCGAGAGAAGTGAGCAACCCATCCCTGCGTTGCAAGGAGCAAGGCGGCCATTGCTGCAAAGTCTCTGCCGACACCTCCACGGGTGAGAATCCAACTCTGCTCTCCCTGGAGATGCGTGTGCTCTCTCGGGCTGGAGAGGCCAGCCTGGGCTTCTCACAGATGCTTCTGTGAGAATGCACTACAGCCAGAGCAAGATGTCTCCTCAGATTCACTCTGCAATCGCCCTGCCTTCCAGGTAAGCAGGACGCCCATCCTCCAAGACCTGCAAGAGGCCACTCACACCGGCCTCTGCCCCGGGGGATGTCCAAAGAGGCTCCCTAACACCAGCCCTGCTCCACCCCTACCCCTGACCTATCTCTACCCTTACTCCCAACCCTACTGTCCCTGTCACCCCGAACCTTCACTCTATCCCTAGCCCCACACCTACCCATAACCTTGACCTTAAGTCAGGCGCTGTCCCTAACCCTAACCCTTTTCTCATCTCTAGCACCAGAGAAGGGCTGCAGACTTACATACTCTTATTCCCAGTGGTGTAGAGATTACAGCTGTGGATTTTAGCACCTGCACAGTTTTGAGCTCTCAGAATAAAAGCACGGCCACACCTTCAGCAGGCTCACAGCCCACCAGGAAAGAAGGCATTCCCTGGACCTGGAGAGTCCCTGGGGACTGAGACGCTGCCTCTGGGCCATTCCATCGAATTTCACTTAGAATGCACACATAATCTCAGAGTGGTAAGAAGCACCTAGGTATATGACCTTCACAGAGCAATGCTCTTATAATTTTTTGTCTTTTAAGACCTTTATTTCCTAAATACTAAGCAAGATTCAGCAGTTGGTGACTGCAGATGACCGTGACACTTTGTCTTGCTCAAATCCATCCCATCTGCCCTCACACTGTTGAGAAGACTTTGGATCCCTTTCGTTCCCACGCACAGCCCTGTCTGTCACAGAGCACGCTTCTTCCGTGCAGCTCAGCTCCATCCTACCTCCTGAGCTTGTCCGCAGGTGGCCCCCTCCTCCAGGACCCTCACAAAGGCCTGTTCCCTCTTCCCTGCAGGCCTGGCCCAAGCTCAGGGTGTCCATGGATTTCAAAAGAAACCCTGGGCCTGGTAACTCAGCAAGAACAAAGGCTGTGCAGAGTTGGACTCAAGAGTTCTCAGTTGCGGAACACTTGCTTCCCTGGGATCAGATGCCTCTGGAATGCTAAGTCCCAGGGAGCCATTCAGCACTTGCCCATTGGCGACTGGAGCGGCGAGCCAGTTGCACCAACCACCATCCACTTTGGAAACGAGGGTGTAATGTGACATAAACAGAATGCCCGCTGAAGATCTGATCAGTACCTTTCAAGCCCTGAGGTCCACGGGAGCTGTGCACACATGCACGGGTTGTGGACACGCGTGTTCTAGTGTGGTGAAGGCAGATCGGGGAGGGAGCAGCACAGGTGAGTTTACAGGAAGAGCCTCAGCAAGCCCCCGGAGGAATCAGATCAGCATTTCTCCTCAAATGTCCCCTGTCACCTCAATGGAGCTGAAAGTGCACCGTCAAATATTTAAAAAGGAAATAATGAACCTTATATTCTAGCTTCACGGAATAAAGAGGATTAAAATAGCTGAGCAGACAAAAAAAAAAGAAGCAAGCACAAAAAAGGAAAACTCCTAATTAGTTAATACAAAACATGCTGACTCCAATTAGGAGAACCCTGCGATTCGCATTTGGTATTCTTTCTGAACAGATGAGAACAAATATGTCTTTAAATCAATACTGTGTCACTGAGTATTCAAGCTCTAGCCAGCCATTGCCTAGGTTTGAAAAGGGGCATTGGAAAGACCCCAACAGAAAAGTGCTGACCTGACCATGGGTCCAGGATCGCTGTTATAATTTCCTCAAGCCCCCAAGAGATTGATAAAGAACTCTGAGCAGTCATTAGCATAAGACTGGCTAAAACCTATTGATTTCCAGCTCCATAGAATATTCTGCTTTCATTAGGGTCTGCTGAGTTATACCTGCTATTGTTCTGGGGCTGCTTCGCCCTGGTTAACCAGAAGTCTACATTCTAATGAGGCCATGCCGTGAAGAAGACGGAGAGGACTCCACTTGCTCTCGGCTATTGTCACAAAACTCTGCGAAGCTTCCCTCTGAATCTGGCTTAGTATTTTTAGAAAGCAGCGCGGTATTTAATCCTCAATAATTAGACCTTCCCCGAAAGGACAAACTCATTTATATGACTGTCAACTTAACCTAGTCCCTCAACTGTTAGATTCAGTGTTTGGTTGTAGTATTGTTTTAAAGAACTTAGGAGAAATGAGACAATTAAGATAAAAATGTCAAAGCTGTCTTAATCTAGATCTCTGAAGGCTGCTCTAAATTTAGAAAATGCAGGTGCAAGTGGAAAAATAGGGCCACAATATATATTTGGTCAACTCCTTTGACACTGTCAGAGTCCTGCAGGGTCTGATTTGGGTCCAAGCTGACCTTGCTGGTCTCTCTCCTAAATGGGCAAACATAAAATATCGACCACCTTTCTGTAGTTAAGTAGGATGGGCAGGTGTTTTGAAGTTGCAGGGTCATCTTGGGTTACACTAAGCATCAGGTTTCAGGATCTACGTACACATGTGTGTACTTGTGTTCACACACACACATCCACGGCCTGGAACAGATGGTACAGATCACACCAACGAGAGCAAACGGGCTGCCTGAGCGTCCCATGGCATCCTCTGCCCGCTGGGTTGGGACAACGCAGGTACCTTTCCCGACACTTGGTCCTGGAGGATGCTCTGTGCCCCAGGGGCTCAGCAGAGGCACCTGGAAAACAGCCCGAAGCCCTCTCCTCTTGGAGCCTGGAATACCATCAACAAAGCAAAGGCAGGGACTTGTCCTGTGGGCACGATGCCAGCTAGACCGGGTCACACCCAGGCTTCCCGAGCTTGTGTGGCCCAAGAGTTCCTTCGTGGTGTCCACACCTGCATGTTCTCGTCCGCACTCGGGTCAGCCCTGCCGCAGGTTTGAACGTCTATGAGCATCGCAGAGAGGTGCCGTCTGTAGGAAGGTCCTGGAGCTTCAGGCAAGGCTATACCAAGCGGGGCGGCTTTGCAGAGTTGCCACCAGCCTCCCGCAGCTCCACAGGGAGCTTGGAGCTGGCCTCTGCCGTGACTGACACAGAGTCTCCTGGCTGTGACATATTCCCAGTACCACCCCAGGGGATGTAAATGTAGCCTGCGTCCAGGTCATTGTCTGCAATGAGTACTGTGAGCCTTCTCTGGGCCTGGCCGTCCCCCTCCTTCTCCCTGCTACCATGGAGAGGTGTCCTCAGCATCTGTCATGTCACTCGCAGCCCCTTCTGGGGATCAGCTACCCACCTCAGTCTTGCACCAGCCTCTGAGGACTGGCTGGCAGGAGAACCAGGGCTGAGTCTCGTGTAAAAGGCAGCCCCCGACTCCAAGCCCTCGTGAAAATCTCAGTTATTGAGTCAGGCGTGGTGGTGGTGGTGCACGCTTGTAATCCCAGTAGTTGGAAGGCTGAGACAGGAGGATCACAGGTTCGCAGCCAGTCTCAACTATTTAGTGAGACTCTCTGCAACTTAGTGAAACCCTATTTCAAAATAAAGAATAAAAAATAGGCCGGGTGTGGTGGCGCACGCTTGTAATCCCAGCATTTGGGAGGCTGAGACTGGAGGATCTGGGTTCGAGGCCAGCCTCAGCTACTTAGTGAGGCACTCCGTAACTTAGTGAGACTGGGTTTCAAAAATAAAGAATAAAAAAATAGGGCTGGGGGTGTAGCTCGGAGGTAGAATGCCCCTGAGTTCAATCCCCAGTGCTGCAAAAAAAAAAAAATAGGACTGGGGATGTACCTCAGAGGTAGAATGTCCTTGGGTTCAATCCCCAGTACCGCAAAAAGCAAAAACAAACAAACAAACAAACAATAAACCCAACAAAAACTCAGTTATTAGTAGGAATAATAAAAACACGCAGGTTAACAGGACAAGTTTCCATGATGCTTCAGAATAAAAATGACAGGAGGACTCACGCCTGCCAAGAGTGAAGTTAGCTCTCTAAAAGTCGCCTGAGTCTTCAGGGGATTGCAGAAGCCCCAGCTCTTGTCTTGGAGGACAGTATGGAGACACCCTGGTGAAAATGGCTTCCCTCCTGATGCAGCCAGAGCTCAAGGCCTCTGGGACATGCCCGCTACTCTTGAGAGCATCTGAGTCTCACTCTCCACCCTGAGGTGTCTCAACAGTCCTGCCTCAGCTTCTCCTGGGCCAGGATTCAAGGGTGTGAACTAACTTATCGGTTAGTTGTCACTGACTAAGAAACCCATCAGCACCCCAGCAAAGCAGCTGTCAACCATGGTTCCTGCTCCTGGAGTTCACATCATGTAAATTACAGTGTACTTAATTTCCCTAGAGCCCCAAAGACTTGCTGTCTGGTGAGCTGCAGCCTTTCCAAGTGGGCTCCTTCTGAGCGGGTTCTTTCCACTCTGTACCAGGCTAATGTCAACTTCCAGCCTGCCGGGGCTGCTGGGGATCTGATCTGCCGTGTGCAGGTTGGTGCAAACCATCCACCAAGGAGAAGAGCCCTGCTTTCATCTCGAGCTGGAGGGGCCTCCTGTGAAGACAGAGAGCCGAGCTGTGGATGGGACGGGATTCCAGCCCGGAGCTCAGAATTTGCAGTGGTTCTCTCTACTCGAAGGCACATGTCATGGAACCAGAGCGAGGCTGAAGTCTCCATGAACTCCCCCGTGTCGCCGCACATGCTGATCTGTCAGTAAATGTGCGGTGACTCCCCTGGAGACTCGAGCTGGAATAAGAAGCAACTCATTCCCACAAGCACTTGAAGTCAGCAGAAGTTAGGTGCCCTGTTATCAGCCTTCTAGGGTGCGCGAGCGGCAGGGCATGTGGGGCTCCCTGTGCTCTGGCCCAGCACCATGAGCTCAGAGAGCTTCGTCCATCTAAGACCCATTACATTTGATGCAGAGGTCAAGTTTCCCCTTTGGGAAATAAGCGATCTGTCTTTAGCCTTCTCTAAAAGGGATGAAAGAAGAACCAGTGCAATGCAAAAGGAGAATTGCAGAGATTTTCTCTCTTCCTTTTAGTTCAATATGTTAATGAACTCTGAAGTCCAACTCTCCTGGACAAAAAAAAAGAAAAGAAATGCCAAAAGAATGAAGGTCTTGGTAAGACGATGGCATTGAGGGGAGGCACTATGGCTTAAGGTCTGTGCCCTCCGCAGCTCCTGCTCGGATTCAACTGCTCTTGTGAAGGTGCACAGACACTGCACCCTCAGGACGGGAGCAGGTCACAGGGCCACGTCCTCCTGCAAGGAATCATGCCACTGTCCTGGAAGTGGGCTGGTTATCACGGGAGTGGGCTAGTTACCTCAGGAGTGGGCTACTTATCACAGGAGGTGGTCAGGTATCATGGGAATGGGTTAGTTTCCTCAGGAGTGGGCTAGTTATCACAGGGGGAAACTAGTTATCACAGGAGCGGGTTATTTATCACAGGAGTGGCTAGTTTTTTTTCAGAAGTGGGTTAGAGCTGGATGTGGTGGCGCACACTTGTAATCCCAGCATTCGGGAGGCTGAGACCAGAGGATCCGGGTTCAAGGCCAGCCTCAGCTACTTAGTGAGGCCCTCTGCAACTTAGTGAGACCCGGTTTCAAAATAAAAACTAAAAAATAGGGCTGGGGGTGTAGCTCGGAGGTAGAATGCCCCCGAGTTCAATCCTCAGTACCGCAAAAAAAAAAAAAAAAAAGAAGTGGGTTAGTTATCACAGGACCCAGCTAGCTACTTAAAGAGTTGGCTAGTTATCACAGGAGTGGGGTAGCTATCACAGGGGGAAATTACTTATCACCAGAGTTACCACAGGAGCAGGTGAGTTACCTTCAGAGTGCCTTAGCTATCACAGAAACAGGTTAGTGTCTCAAGAGAGGGCTCCTGACGACACGTATTTGTTGGGTTTGATTTCTCTGCATCTTGCTCACGCACGTGACTTTGGACCACGTCACCACACGGGGACAAGGCCCTCACCAGACACCAGTGCCTGCTCGTGGACTCCCCGCTCCACATCCGTGAGCAGCATCAATTTCTGCTGTTTGTAAATTACCCAGTCTACAGATGCTGCTGTAGAGCAGAGACGGACGAAGCACACTGCAAAGAAAACCCGGTAGCAGCAGGGAATTCCGTGGGAAGCAAGTCTGTGCCAAGGGCCAGCTCGCAGAGCTTGGCAGAGTCTCAGGTGGGGGAGGTGACGGGACAGAGACCCAGGATGGCCCAGAGACTGGTGCAGGGGACAGGGCGGGGCAGGGCAGTGAGGAAGGCTGTCCCCTGGGGGAGGACAGCGGGATGGGGGCGTGGAGACCACCGTGACCCGTGCACTTGAAGGGGGCGTGGCCAACTGCCCCAGGTAGCCTGGCATCGTTGGAGCTTTAGCCGGATGCCTACTTCCCAGGAAACCCCCCAGTCCTGGCCAGGGGGGCTGAACCCCTTGTCTCACCCTGACTGAAGAGGAGTCTGAATGGACTCCTCCCATCCACGGGCTTGTCCCAGTGACAGGGAGATGCAGGTGGCCCGCTGAGCTGGGCGGAAGTGTCCTGTAGACTCGCATCCACCTGGAACCTCAGAAGGAGACGTTTTCAGAGAAAGAGTCTTTGCCGACGGACCTCGTTAGAATGCGGTCATCCTGAGCTCGGCTGGGCCCCCAGACCATAGGCTGGACCAGCAGAGGACAGGCGGACACGGGATGCAGGAGACGCTGGGCGGATGGGCTTGAGGCCCCCCCAGGCCAGAGTGCGGAGGACTGCGGCCTCCCCCAGACCCGGGAGGCGTGAGGCCAGAGGGAGCGGGCCCGGCTGACACCTCAGGCTGGACTTGAGGCTTCAGAACTGCGGGAGCAAAAGTCCTGTTGTCAGAAGCCACCAAGTTTGTGGCTCTTTGTCACAGTGGCCACAGGAAGTTAATAGAGTCGCCTACGCTTATCACACCCTGACCAGTTGCTCACCTCTGTGTTTTTTCTGGCTTCTGTTCAGGCTCTGAACAGAAACCAGCCCCAGCTTGAAGAGGCAGAGCCATTTGGCTGGATGTGTCAGTGGATACAAGGACTGGGCCCTGCTGCTCCAGCAATGCATGGGTTTCCTGAAACCCTGGGTCACAAGAGCGCGTCACAGGCTCCGGACAGGCCTGCGTAGCCAAGGACACATGCAGAAACTGGACTGCCTTGGTCAGCCGCTGGGCAGTCCTATGCGCAGGTGTCTACAGAGAGGAGAGGGCGCTCCGAGACTCCTGGAGCTCTCCAGGGCATCCTTAAGGGATGCAGGAATGGAAGGAAAGTTCCAGAATGTCCAGTGCAGTGTTCCGTGTTTCTTGTCTTAGGTCCTCACAGACCTCTGTCTGGTAAGAAAGCACAGCGATGTCCCTGGTGACTTGGTGACGTGACAGACAGGTGACCTTTGCCCTCTGCCCTGTTGGCCTCTACTAAGTCCCTGTGGCCCTAAGCGGTCCGCCGCAGTACGACAGTCAGGTCCACGTGGATGGATGGTGGAGGGCTTCTGCTCTTCACCCCGGCTCTCCTCCTCTCCTGCATGGGAGGGTCTTGCCTTGGCTATGAGGTCAGTCAAGGTTCCTCATGGATACGGGACACACACACACACACACACACACACACACACACACACACACACATAGAGTTTTATATAAATTTATTGAAAAGAATTTATTATTTATTTTTATTTTTTTATTTTTTTGTGGTACTATGGATTGAATCCAGAGGCATTCTACCTTTGAGCTACAGGCCCCCAGCCCTATTTTATTCTTTATTTTGAAACAGGGTCTCACTAAGTTGCAGAGGGCCTCACTAAGTAGCTGAGGCTGGCCACAAACCTGCCATCCTTCTGTCTCAGCCTCCCAAGTACTGGTATGACAAGCGTGTGCCACCATGCCCGGCAATGAAAGGAGTTTATTTTAAGCTCTTGGCTGGACTGGCCCATCTGAAATCTCCCCGAGGGAGCTGGCGCTACAGTCTTGAAGCAGAATGTGTCCTTTGTTGGGACTTCTCCTCCACCACACCTGGGAAGAGACACCCATGCCCAGGTGGGGCTGACCTGCACTGGGAAGGAAGCCCTTTCTTGACAGGCTCCACGATGGCCCACATGTTAGGATGCATCTGGAAATTACGCTCAGTCACCTCCTCTGTCCCGGGATCTGGGACCTACCAGTTGGGAAGGAGCCTCTGTCAGCCCTGTGCAGAGCAAGCTCAAACTCGCCTGCCCGCTACACCCACCCAAGTAAGGCCACGCCATTTACTCAGGGCAGGCTTTGTTGACTTAACGAGAAGCATTCTGAGCACGGGGGTGATGGCTAACAGTTCAGCAGCGATGCCTAAAAAAAGCCCAGCACGTCCTCCAGGGCTGCGCCTGGTTGTCCAGCAACCTCGCTGAGTGGCAGTGGGGAACAGCGCCCGGGGCACGGGGGCCGTCGGCAGGCGGCCGCTCACCCCGCGGCGCCCGCTTCCAACCTGTTGGAACACTGATAGCTTATTTGCATAGCCTCCTGCTTCGGGGGCTCAGCCAACATCCCACGCCGGGTTTTATCTGTGGATGTCCACCACAATGCCGAGGTGGGCACTGCGAAGCAAGCCCCGGGCTTATTTGTTTTAGCTCAGCAAACAGTGATTTCCATTAGGAACCTAGTTCAACTCTTCCGAAACCTTGGAAAAGGCACACGCGAGATCTGTTCTGATCTTTATGGCTGTCGCAAGCAAAAGGACAGGAGCTTCCGGAGGCGGAATAATTCTGAGCAGCTCTGGAAAATTGTAACAGGCTCCCAGGAGGGACGGCAGGAGCGATATGGAGAAAAGGAGAGATTTAAACGTGTAGTTAGAGATGTAGGTACAGAGGGAAGAGGGGCAGATGTGAAGTAACAAAGTTTGTCTTATGAGGTAAATGTAGTGGGGTCATTTTGAATCTCAAACTTTTCAAATATTATTTGATGGAAATACAATGTAAACTCCAAATTTATGAAAATGTGAAAGAGTAGTACAGCGACTTGATACTTATTTATTGTTTTTACTACACAATATGATGAATCACTAGCCAGTTTGGTCTTTTTGTTCGTTTGCTTTTTGTCAATGTCTAGCTTACAAAAAAAAAAAAAAATCAGCAAAAACTGAGACGTGCCTAGCTATTCCCTCTTTTAGTGGAAGGTCAATGCCTCTTCTGTTGATTCACTGTTGATGATAGCAGAAATATTAATGGTAGGCTTATAAACTACAATTGCCTTTTAATGAAGATATAACAAATATGAATTGTTGCATGCTTATCAGAAGAGATAAAGTGCACAGGAAACCAAATGCATGCCTCATTTCTCATCCTGAAATTAAGTCTCTGCTCTTTGCAACTTGCTGACCACTTCGTGGGCAGCTCTGCGTTCACGGTGAGGCGGTGGACGCCACGCTCAGGGCGGGCTCCATCTTCGTCTTCTCCTCCTGTGGTAGCTCTCCTTTCACAGCGACATTCTGTGTGCGTGTGTGTGTGTGTGTGTGTGTGTGTGTGTGTGTGTGTGTGTGTGTGTGTTACTGGGGATGGAACCCAAGGCTTTACACAAGCTAGGCAAGCACTGTATCACTGAGCCAAACCCCCGGCTCTTCCCCTGTGCTTTGAAGGGATTGGTTTTAGATCCAATTCACAAAAGAAAAGTTAAGGACCTTCTTGTTTGAATAAGACCTACACGTTTGATCTCTAAATTGCCCACACTCTCAGTATGGTTTTATTTACTGATGATTGATTGATTGATTGATTTTTTTTTGCAGTACTGGGGGTGGAACCCAGGGGCATTCCACCTCCGAGCTACACCCCCAGCCATACTTTTATTCTTTATTTCGAAATAGAGTCGCACTAAGTTGCAGAAGACCTTACTAAAGTAGCTGAGGCTGGCCGCGAACCCAGATCCTGTAGTCTCAGCCTCTTAAGTACAAGCATGCACCACCATGCCCAGCTTAGCATGGTTTTATTTTGCAGGAAGACTGTTTATTCTGGTGTGAGTGCCCTGTGGGGGGAGGTTGGGCCATGCTGCAACTCACACAAGTGGTTCCTTCAGGGATGAGAACCCCAGCTGCGCATGCTCACGGGTCGGATCGAATGCTTCTTTGCATCTTGCTCCATGGAATAATGACACAGCAGCAGGACAGCTCCAAGACCACTGATCCCGACGCTGAAGTCTTCTGCAGTGCACTGGGGGGTTGCCAACGTGGTCTTAAGAGCTGCTATGATGAAGACAAACACGAGCCTCGGAAAAGAGCGCATTCCAACTCATCTCAGAAGCATCATGTGAGCGTTTTGTTAGTAATAAATAAATAAGAAACAAATAAATAGGTAATGAATAAATAAGTAATAAATAAGAAAGAAAAAAGAAAGAAAGAAAGAAAGAAAGGAAGGAAGGAAGGAAGGAAGGAAGGAAGGAAGGAAGGAAGAAAGAAAGAAAGAAAGAAAGAAAGAAAGAAAGGAAGGAAGGAAGGTAGGTCAAGAGAAATGAACTCGCCTGGCCTGGCTGCCATAGATACACAGCTCCAGACGGCAAGGTGCAGTTCAAAGCTACCTGGCCCCCGGGGGGGGGGGGGGACTGCAGAGAATGTCGCTGTGGCACATTTGGGTGAGACTCTCCACTTCCTTGTCCCAAACCCCTTATGTATAAGAGATCTCCAAAGCCGTTGTCACATGAACAAGTGTGTACACCTGCAGAGGTGTGGGTACATGTAGATACCAAACCTGTGATATTCTCGTCTCCTGCCACAGCTGGTGGACTCCTCGACCCAGCTCAGCCTCCTGGCGGCCAGGGACCCTGCAAGACAAGGGCAGGTGCCCCGCCATCTTGCTCCAGACCCTAGCATGGACTGTCATACTCGCCTCCTGTTCATGACCTGCTGGAACTCAAGGAGACCCGGAAGCGGGGAGTTTCCATCCGCAAGACATCCTTTATTTGAATTGTTTCACTTATTTAGACAGAGTATTTAGGCTTTTGCTTCTTAGAAGTTAGTTTTATCAAGTTATCTACCTTTGGTTCAATAATAAGCAAAGTAAGTCATCTATGAGACTTGAGGCAAAAACTAGCTTTGCTAAATTATAGAGGAAATGGAAGCAGGTGTGTTTTCTGGGAGAAGGATGTTCCTGGTCTCCATGTGCGGGTCCCTGTAGGGGTATGACTGCCCTGCGGTAGGCCTGGAGGAGGGGCTTGGGCCCCAGGCCAGGGAGAGGCTGAGTTTTAGGAGAACCATAGGCACAAGTGAATGGTGGTCAGCACAGCTTAGGCCAGCTCTTGGCTAGTGACTGATAATTGTCACTAGGATGGAAGAAAGAAGGACAGAGGAGGGAGGGAGGGAGGGAGGAAGGAAGGAAGGAAGGAAGGAAGGAAGGAAGGAAGGAAGGAAGGAAGGGGAGGAAAAAGGAAAGGAGGGAGGGAGGGA
>PVLC010026522.1:0-22609 GCA_004027655.1 Graphiurus murinus | reverse complement strand
CAGAAATGAAGCAATTCAAGTGAAGCCAATCTAAAAAGGATACATACCACATGATTCCAACTGTATGATGTTCTGGAAAAGGTGAAACTCTGGAGACAGTGAAAGATCAGTGGTTGCTTCCACTGGAATGATGCAGGAAAGAACAGGCAGAGCCCAGAGGAATTTTAGGGCAGCAGAACTACCCCATATGATACTATAATGGTAGACCCATGCCGTTAGGCATTGCTCCTAATCTATAGAAAGTACAACATCCAGGGTGAACTTTAATGTAAACTACGGATGCTGGTGATAATGAGGTGCCAGATGTCCTCTGGGGGAGGAGGCTGGTAGGAGGGAGGCTGTGCCTATGTAAGGGAAGGGGGTGGACCAGGAATCTCTGCATCTTCTGCCCTGTTTTGCTGTGAGCTTTAAACTGCTCTAAAAACTAAAGTCAATTTGGAAACTAAAGAATTCCAATTAATTCATGAGATTTTTCCCCTCAGGTAGTGACAAGCCTAACCACTTAGCCCACGTTCCCTTTGAGGGTTCTGATGCTAACTGTACAACCCTGAGGACCGCGAGCCCAGCTGCAGGGGAATGCGCTGTTGTATACTCTGCAGCTCTGGGGACAGGTGACCAGCACTTATAATTACTTATTCACTTTTAAAACTACTGTTTTAAAAATTTGCCCTCAGCCGGGTGTGGTGGCACACACTTGTAATCCCAGTACTTGGGAGGCTGAGACCGGAGGATTCAGGTTCACAGCCACCCTCAGCTACTTAGTGAGGTCCTCTGCAACTTACTGATACCCTGTTTCAAAAAAATAATGAATAAAAAATAGGGCTGGGGGTATAGCTTGGAGGCAGAATGCCCCTGGGTTTAATCCCCAGTACCACAAAAGAAAAAAATTGTCCTCAATATTAGAGACATCAATACTCTGCTGAAATAATTTATAATATGATGTAAATAATTTATATAGTTGTCTCTGCACATGAACAGACACTCTTGAGCCTGTGAAACTAGGACCTTGAGGAAAACTCATCATTAGAGTAATAATTGCCTCTATGAGGAAACCTTTAAGAGTCTTTGAAGTGTGTCTTTGATTATCTCATCTGATAGAGGCTAATGTGACTCTTGCATAGTAAGGCACACTTGAATATGGCTTTAATTAATTTAAAGGTTGTGCTTGGTTTGGTTTGCATTAGCAGCAGTGGCTTAATTCCTGCAGAATAAACTTAAGAAAGTCCGTCACGGGCTCTCGATCCTGTAGGATGTCCTCCCAAAGCAATGAGATACATGTCAGAAGCACAAAGGAAGTTATAGAATGTCAAGGTGAGAGAATTCCTTCTATGGATGGTCAGTTCTCCATAAAGTGGCTTTGACAACAAACAGACCCAGGACCCTAGGAGCATCAATGCACGCATCCAGGCACTAAGTCGTATAAACCAACCTGACGGATTTAGATTTAATGGGTTGGAACTATGGTCTCCCCAGTATGGGACAGGTAACAACAGGGTGTGCACCCCAAGCTAGGAGGCCCTGTGAATCTATGTGTAAGCTCAAAATGGAAATCTTCAACGGGAATGGTGATTCTACCATGTCATTCTTCTTCCTCAAAATAAAACTCAAGTTCTTTTACCTGGCCGAGGTGGTCCAATGTGTCCCGGCCCCTAAAAAGCCTGAGTACTGAAGAGGGGACATGGGCTGGCTCTCTCGTGAGTGATTCCTGTAATTCCTTGCTATCGATTTGAACAATAGAGGCCATTTCCAAGCAATCTAGAGAGGAAAGTTAATTTGGAAAGGGATGGCCTCCATGGTTCTGACTTGGTGGGAAAATCTTCCCATTGTTCAAATTTAAAAACATCTTGTGCCGAGAAGAGGACCCAAGATTGGCATTCAAGCTTAATGGATCAATGACTTTTTTTGAATGAGATCCCATGAGAAGGATCCAACCAATGACAGTGGAGATAACCCACCACAGCTCAAGTTCAAACACAAGAGGCATGTCATGCAAAATTCTTGGACTGTGAATGGTTCAAAGGAATGGTTCAAAAGAAATACACTCAGAAGTGTGTCATGTAGGAAGAGCTGGTGCTGGTGCACGGTTGCACCAAGGACACCCCCTGCCTCCCCGCTGGCCCATCTTTGATACATTATACAGTTTTTCAAAAGTCATTCATAAACCAAAGTGTGAAATTACAGACACACATTTGCAATAAACAAATGTGTCATACTAACAAGAAAAGTGCTATAGGACAGGTGTGCATTTGAGTATGGAGGAGGAAAAATAGAGAAAGAGTATTGGGCACTGAGACATAGAAATTAGTAGTAGAAATTAGTGAAAGACACGCCCGCAAAAGGTTCTGTAACTATAAATGTGCTCTCCCCAAAGCACCAATTTCACAGGACTCGGATCGGCGACCAGTAAAAGTCCACCCATTCCCACACTGACTTTGGAAATTCTCAGAATTAGTGTTTGCTTTTCTGGGCACAAACAGCAGAAAGGCGCTACATATTCAATCCAAATGATGGCTGAAATTCCAAGTGGAGTTCAAATACCAAATAAGTCTAATTTTCCTGGCATATGATGTAGAAGTTGACCTAAGCAAAACATGTATATGTGTTTACACTGTGTGTGTGCACCTGTCAAACACATACAGGGGTTATGTGCACATCCAACTCATGGTCATTCACGTCCTGTACCATTACACACGCTGGAAGCCATGGAAGCTGTTGTCTCTGTCCCTGCAGACTTGGACCTTCTTAAAACACTGGCTGTTGGCCCATGATAGAAGCTGGGGGAGAAGGGAGACAGGGTGAAACTCCTCTCGGGGTACACCCTGCCCTCTCAGCACTTCAGGTGGAAGGTTAGTGGAGGAGAGCCAGAAGAAGCCCCTCAGTGGAGTGAGCTTTGCTGTTCTCTGGGTCTGTACACCCCTCACCACCCAGCAGAGTAGGTAAGCAAGAGTGCTTCTCTCCTAGCTGACATGACCTGCCTCTTCTTTTTCTTTCTGCTCTAGGGCCTGGTACGTTATTCTGAAGCTCTGTGTAATTGGGGGACTGGGGAGGGTGGTAAGATCCATATTTTTCTGGATATCAAAATTAATAGGGAATAAGCCGGGCGTGGTGGCCCACGCTTGTAATCCCAGCATTCGGGCGGCTGAGACCAGAGGATCCGGGTTCGCGGCCAGCCTCAGCTGCCTAGTGAGGCACTCTGCAACTTAGTGAGACTCGGTTTCAAAATAAAGAATAAAAAGTAGGGCTGGGGTATAGCTCGGAGGTAGAATGCCCCTGAGTTCAATCCCCAGTACCGAAAAAAAAAATTAATAGGGAATAGCTCCTGTGGATTTATTTGTCTTCCAAAACCTAAAGAAAAACTTGAGCAGAGTTTCAGAATTCTCATCACCCTGGCTGCAGGTCCGAAGATGTCTTCCCTGGACAAGACTCATGGGGCAACTTTGAGGGTCTGGCTGCCCCCATCGCCAGGGTTAAAGATGCTCAAGCACACGCCACACAGGGGCAAAACTGCAACAGCCTCCAAGGGAGCCTTCACCATCTGCCTCCCCAAATCACCCCGCTGTCTTGGTGAAAACAGTGTACTCGCTGTGAAAATCCAGTTTGAGAACCAGGCCTACACCCTTGTCCAACAAAGCCATAGCTCCTGAGACCCCCAATAGTACTGGACATGCCCTTGGGTGTCACTCAAATTCAATTGGAGAAGCATTTCTAACGAGGATGGTTTCAGTCGCAAGAACCTATCAACGTGTGTGGTAAAGTTCAAGCTTGTCTTCAGAACTCTGGGCCTCCTCGTTTCTGATACGCCGTCTATCCATCTATGAACTCATTAATTCACTCAGCAAGTCTTTGGTGGCTAATTAACTCTGTGCCCTGCGCTGTGATACAAGTTTTACCTCTTGCAAGAAAACCCAAGGGGTCTAGTCACCTAACATTCATAGGCCACTATCTTAAGAAGAATGTCTACCTCTTTGGATGGGAGTTTCAGAGAAATCCAACCACAAATGTTGATAAACGCCATCGCCTGGGGAGGGCTCCATGCTTCAGAACCTCTGGCCTTCTTAGGAAAATGAACGCATCCATGAGGACCCAAATCAACCGCATCCTGCTCTCCCCCTGGGAGCTGCTTTATAAATTGCTTCTGGCTAGTCTCCCTCTTTCCTTTTCAGCAGTATTAATGTGTAGGAAACACATTTTGTGACATCATAAATTATTTTTCATTTGGAGATGCTAAACAACAGAACTCGCAGGCAGCTCTTACACACGCCTTGTAACGTGGTGTTATGGTTTGGGTCTGGAGTGGCCCTGAAGGCTCATGTGTTGAAGGTGTGGTCCCCAGATGGCGGTGCCCCCGGGAGGTGGCTGGACCTTTGGAGGGTGGGATCCACTGGAGAAGCAGGTCATTGAGGGCGTGGTCTTGAAAGGCATATTGGCATTCTGGCCCCTTTCTCTCTCTCTCTCTCTCTCTCTCTCGCTCTCTCGCTCTCTCTCTCTCCACTTTCCAGTGGTCATGAAGGGAGCAGCTTTCTTCCACCACACACAACCCACCATGATGCTCTGCCTCTCCACGGACACAAAGCAATGGGGCCCAGTGACCACAGACTGAGGGTGAGTGCCATTAATCATTTGTTTCTAAGGAAATACATGTGAAAAGGGAGAAGTGCAGTTACTTTGTGGTGGAGAAAATCAGCACATGCCACCTTGACAAAGCGATCCAGGTCTACACGCCAACAGCCACACAGATGGACACCACAGACCCTCTGATGTGACACAATAAGGTGGTCACATCCTGTCTGAGATATTCTTCCTAAAAATCTATGACCTCTGCCCTGGGCGTCAAATATCCCAGAGGAGAGACATTCTGCAGAAGGCCTAGGCAGCGGCCTTCAATGTCAAGGTCATGAATGTTAAGGAAAGAATGAGAAATCACCACAGATTGGAAAGACCATGGACACATGACAACTAAATGTAATGTGGTACCTGAATATATATTGGCAACAGAGAATTTAGGAGATTTCAACATCTGTAGATTATATATATGTACAAAGTGGGGATTTTTAGCTGCAAAGTAAACATTTTCAGCTTTGTTGGACATGGTCTCCTTTGAAACCACTCAGCTGCCTGGTAAAAGGGTGTGGTCAGAGTCTAAGGGTGTGCAGGAGTGGGCTGGGGCGCACGGTCCCTGACTCCTGGTTAATGCTGTTGCACCAACATTAACTGCTTGGCTCTCATCATTGGCCCACGATCCCGCGAGATGTCAACACGGTAAGCCTGGGCGAAGGGTTGCAGGAACTCTGTACAATTTGTGCAACACTTCTGTAAATTTGAAATTATTTCAAAAATGTTTTGAAAATGAAGTAGAAATAATGTGGCGATTGCGTGCTATCTTTGGGTGGCTCCTATTACCCCCCGATCTGCGTCTTCTTCCCCCTGATGTATCCAAGATGTGGCCATACATTCAGGTCACATCCCATAAATACAGCCAGCTCGGTGGGTAACTTTTCCACATCTACTCTGCACAGAATGAGAGCTGGCTGGCAGGCGCGTGATACCACGTGAACACCAGAAGAGAGATCAGGATATCATTCGTTAGCATAAAGGTTTCTAAGTCTCAGAATGGCTCCTCCAAGGGGGATTTTAGGGGTGAGCTTGACAGCCCCCCATCTCTAGACAATAATGCTCCATTATGCCTTGGTTCACAAAAATGGCTGGACAGATCCCGTTAAAACCCAGATCATGGTGCCCATCTTCTTGGTTTTTTTGTTTTGTTTTGTTTTGTTTTAGTACTGGAGCTTGAACTCAGGACATCCCCAGCCCTATTTTATTTTTGTTTGAAATAGGGTATCACTAGGTTGATGAGAGAGTCTCGCTACTTGCTGAGGCTGTCCTTGAACCTGCAATCCTCCTGTCTCAGTCTCCCAAGTACTGGGATTACAAGCATGCGACACTCTGATCGGCTATGGTGCCCATTTTCAAGAACCCCAGGAAAGCAAAACTGAATGTGAGCCTCACCTTTACCCCAAGCGTTTTCTAATGAAGAGGAGGACTTCTCCATCATGGCTAAGGAGTAGACCGTCCAGGAGTAGCATTCGTATCTCTGGACACTCATCTTTCATAACTGTGGTATGGAGATCATTCTAGACTCACGGAAGCCACTCTCCAAGCGCATTCCTAGCAGGGCTTCAGTATGTAAAGCAAGCAGCCTGAGAGTGCAGGGACACCAGGAAGGATCCTTAGAGGACGTACAGGAGTTTGTTGGCATGCAAGCGCCCGAGCCTCGGAGTCCCCTGCAGATTGGAGACGCCTAAATGTGGCCCCAGAATGGGAGGACGCAGAGGGTCCTTGGACTGTTCCACTGAGTTTGGCCTTGACGGAGGCCATGTGGTGGCGACCTAGGAAAGGTCAGCTTGCAGGTCAAGGGACCGGGCCACCTTTATGTTTTGGAATGATGATATCAAAAGTGGAGTTGGTCCACTGAAGGAAGGGAAGCTGACATGCCTGCAAAAGAAGAGGAAGAGCTAGCCAGATTCTGCGTGTCCAGCCCACATCTGGAGAAAAGTGTCCAGCTGGGTGAGGCAGCCCTTTCTTTCTTTATAGACCTATTTCAGCCATATTCTGGGCAGTGGAGGGGAGGTCTCGGGCCTTCTTGATGGGAAGGGCTGAGGTCCTGGCTGCTGAGCTATGCCCACAGTCATCTCCAGAGGCTTCGCTGGAGGCTGCTGCCCTGGGCCCTTCTGAACCCTGGCTCTCACACCCCAGGAAGCTGCATTTCCCCCTGGGCACCTCAGCCAGCTCAGTTGGGTAAAGAGATGCCAATTACCACTCAGGTTTCCTAAGTTACGGGAGTCCAACAAGCACAGCAAGTTCACCCTGTGCCACATCGAGAAAGTTCCTCAAATTGGCTGACAACGGCTTCACCCCTCCTGCCCTGACAGACTCCACTGGGCAGGTGTGGAGGGGTACACTCCCTTATCTTGCCAGTGCCCAGGATGCTGAGCCAGCCTCTGCCACGTGCACCTCATCTTTATAAAGCGATGTGTGTTTTTGCCCCCCCCCTCTTGAGAGCAGTGAAATAACCCTGGTTCCAGCTTACCATAACCTCGGTATGTGGGAAAGTGAGTCAAAACTGGACCCATCAAAGCTTAAGAAGCACTTCCATATGCCCGGGAGGACGTGTCCTTTGTGACCACAGAGTAATCAGGACATGGACACTATTTCTTGAAAGACATGGTATAGGGACACTATTGTTTTGTGAGATGAAGTTGTGTTTCAGTGTATGGTTTAGATGGTATTTCAATGTCTGCTTTAATTCTATAACCTACAGAAAATGGGTGAGTTTGGAATGTGTGTGTGTGTGTGTATGTGTGTGTGTGTGTGTGTGTGTGTGTGTGTGTGTGTATTCAAAAGAGGAAGTTGGAAAAAATTAGCCAACTGTTTTTTCTCCTTAGCACGAGAGCGTGGCTGAAGTTGATGAAAGTTTGCTCACCAGAACACCTATCATTTGAGGAGTTCCTGCTTCCCAGAAGCAGCAGAGCTCTCTGGGAGGGGCCCTTCTTGTCAGTTCATGAGTCACCCATGCACTCCTGGAGCCACTGCAAAAGGCAGGATGCATTGTTGGTCCTTGACTCCACCAACAAAAATGGTCATGTCCCAAGCCTTCCTGCGGCCCTCAGCACCCCGCCCTCTCCGGGGCTCGAGCTCCCTGCACGAGCTCTCGGCACACTTCTCCACAGGGAAGCCAAGGACTGGGAGAGCACATCTGGCACAGTGAACCCTGCCTGTAATCCCAGTACTTGGGAGGCTGAGACAGGAGGATGGCAGCTTCCAGGACAGCCTCAGCAACTTGGAAAGACCCTCAGCAACTTAGCCAGACCCTGTTTCAACATTTAAAAAATTAAAAGATCCAGAGGTGTAGCTCGGAGGTATAATGCTTCTGGGTTCAGTCCCCAGTATACAGACAGACAAACAGACAGAATGAAAGGGACTGGGATCTCATTGGGTGTCACCTTGCAGGTGATCAGAGCTCATGGTCAGGTGAGCCTCAGTGGATCCTCAGAGGGGTTTGTCCTCCGAGCCCTGGGTGACACAGAGCCCTGGATAGTAGAGGGGAGGGTGCACCTCAAACCCACACTCTGTCCTTCCTGCGTCTCCTCGACTCCTTGCCCTGAAGACTGTGCACTTTCCGTCGGCTTAAGCCCCATGAAGGCTTTCGAGACAAAGAACCTGCTCTGATCAGGATGCTGAAAAAAAAAAAAAAAAAAACGGGAGTCCTGCAGGAGCTAGAGAGTCTCTAAAGCTTGGCCGGCCCAGGACGAGAGGCAAGGTCTAGGAGAAAGGGGGAAGAGGCAAGAGACGAGAGCCTAAATACATTGTTCTCTATTTAACTCTGGTCTCTAACAAGGCACCCCTCTCACTGGCCCCCACATCCAAGCTACCTTTTCCAATCTCTTCCCACCTAATGGAGAGGGACCCAGTGTCCCAGAATGCACCTCGCCCCAGCTGAAGCCCAGGGACCCCTTTGTCAGGAGAGAACTGCTCTGCTGACGGCTTCCTCTGAGAAGCTGGATTAGGAGAAGGCGCATGATTGTCACACACCCGAGCCTGCCCCTGCCCCAGGGCCTTTGCCCTGGCTGCCACGTTGGTACACCGCACTCCTCTACGAGTAGGCAAACCGTGTCCTCACGTTTCCTCTGAGCACCTTCTCTGAACAGGAGCACTTGGCCACGGGGCCCCGCCACACTTCCACCTCCTGCCAGATTCGATCTCAGCCTCCCCGTGCTCCGTCAGTGCTCCCTGGTGCCCGCCCCATGGGACCAAGAGGGCCGAATGAACCTGGCGTCCTGCTAAGTGGCCCTGGGGGGCACCTGGTGCCTTGCTGGTGAATAAAAGAACGAGGAGCTTTGCACACACCAAATGCCAAAGGGACCAGTCACGTTGCCCTTTCACCAGTGTCCGCAGAAGAAATCTCTTGAGACAAACTAAAGCCACTTGTTCTCAAATAAAGCAAAGCCTGCCTGCTATTTAGGGATGCCCAGAGCCGTGGTGACGCGTCTGAGATCTGACATTAGACAGCAACCTGAGGTGTCCGCAGGCACTCAGCAGAGCAGCCGCGGTGCAGGGGTGTACTGTGCAGGGCTCCGCGTAGGGCCGCACACACACACTCCCTGCTTTGACCCCGTCCATGAGGGGACCTGTGATTTGTGTTCACTGAGCCACACGTATCACATCGGTTCCAAAGGCATATTCAGCATGGAGGTGCACAGCAAAGCCCTCAGCATGGAGGGCCCCCAGGAATGAGTCTCTGATCACAGTACAACTGTCCAGAAGTCTTCAGAGGCCCACAGAGCGTCCCGGGCAGGCGCCTGCAGGGAGGGAGGCGGCCACGACTGCCTTTGAGGCTTGTCACCCAGAGCGTTGGTCCAAGTGTTCCAATTGTCCCGCTGTTTATGATCCCCAGCCTTCGTTAACACCGCTGAAATGCCTTCTCCTAAAGATGTCCCGCGAGATAGGACACCCCTGGGCATTGTTCCTCTGCATACCAGCATGGATATCCCAGAGCTATCCACCCTCCTTGTAACGGCCGATGACGGGGCCAATGGCTGGGCAGAAATCAGTTGAAGGAAAGGGAAGTCTTGTCGGAAATGAGATTAATCTTGTAACGAGTGTGCGGCCCTGATAACCCATCTGGGCACGGAGCTGCTTGGACTGGAGGGCAATTAACCTTCACCCGACAAGCTCTGGCCAACCGTTATAAACATTAAAGAGACAGAGGCCTTCCCCCCTCCCCACAGACTAAACAACCAGATTTGAATTCCCTGTAAACGGCCTTTCTGCAGATGTGTACCCACCACCAAGTTCAGGGGAAGAGGTGCTCACGGCCCCGAGGCCTACTCAGGGAACTTCTAGTTGGAGTTTGAGTGTGAAAAATCTCTGGGGGCATTTTTAAGTGAAAACCACTCCGTTCTGAGGAGGTGGCCATGGCTGGTTTTCATGCAGGACCACGGTGTCTTGCCACAGGAATGCAACCTGCGGGTTTTGCTTTTTATTTGTCCAACAGTGGGAATGTTCGTGGTAGGCTCGTCCACCCTAGTACCTCTCTTCCAACCACGCACGCGTTTGTATGAGTGATGTGTAGCTCGCAGAGGAGCGGGTTTATTTTAATCCCTGAGAAGTGATTGGCTGCCCAGAAAGCTTTTATCAGCACGCGCCTGCCGTAACCGACCGAGCTCACCAGCGTGGTCCGTACAAAATACTGAGCAATTAATTGTGGGCTCTACGAGGAAACCTAGAGTTAAAAATAACCTTTTCTGCACTGGAGAGGAGTATCTGGGGCCTTTGCACTTATCACTCGGGCAGGAGCTTTCTTTCGATTTAGTTTATACGAAGCCAATGAACTGTGTTTGTGTACATGATATCGACAGCAAATAGGTAAAGGATAAGGCCCCTATAAGTTACAGGAAGCTGTGAACTCATGTAGGGTGCATAAAATAATTAGCATTTATTTTTTACTTTATTTTTTGGCACTGGGGATTGAACCCAAGGGCATTCTACCTCCAAGCTACACTCCCCAGCCCTGTTTTATTTTTATTTTGAAACAGGGTCTCCCTAAGTTGCTGAGGCTGGCCTCCAGCCTACGATCCTCCTGCCTCAACCCTAAGTACTTAGCATTTAAACAAGAGAAATATTTAAATACAGAAAGAAATACGGCGGAAGAGACGTTCTATGGAACTCCATGAGCGTGTCTGCAACTTGAATTAAAATAATAATAAGTAAATAAAAGGAAAACATGAAAACATTCTCTTGGCATGTCCTAAGCATACTTCTCTCCCTGGAGGCTGTTATAATCTAGTCATCACAACAGCCTAAGACAGCGCTCAAATGGCCCATTCCAGGCGTCCTCCCTTATCTGGTCCTTGAACCCGGGGTTTAGTGATGGCACTCCAGGCCTCGAGGATGTGTCTGTGCACAACCAGGCTGAGTTTCCGTGGTTTATCATTGGCGTTGGTTGCCAGACTGGCCCCACCAGCTGCACTGCAGAGCACCGGACAGAGGGAGAGTCGGGTGGAGAAGCGCTTCCCCATCCCGGGGCCGGCCCCGCTCTCACGACCTGCAATTGTATGCTTGAAGGCGCCTTCTGGAGAGTGAGACATCCTCCCCTCCAGAGCAGGTGGGATTTGTTCCCACGTCACGGGGTGCCTTATGATAGCTCCGAATGCGCAGGTACCTTAGGTACAAGCAAAGGATTCCACCAGCGATGCTCCGGCCACACTGGGCGATTCATAGGTCTGGGCTGGAGGGGAATGGAGATGGGAAATGGGCACTTGTGGGGGCCAGTGTCTCATCCTGGAATGACCAGCATGTGCACGTGAACTCACGGGGCGCACACAGACATGACGGGGGGCCCAGCGTGCTCGTTAAAGTTGAGTTTCTTTCCCAAGATAATCATGTAAAGCTCCCATTTTTAGTGGTGAGATGGAGTTCAATTTTTTTGACTTGGAATTCCATCCATTTCAAATGCTGTAACACCTGAGTATTTCCGGGCAGTTCTTGTTGCTGGACCCTAGTTCTGGACGTGTATAGCCTCGGCAGATATTGGGGACAGAGAACAAATATGAAATGACAAGAGTATTAGTAAAGGATACCCCATTAGGAGTTCAGTCTTGGCGTGCTGTGGATTTGCCTTGAAGACTTTCCTGAAGAAAGCCACAGGGACCGTGTTTGCCTAAGATGCAACTTGCCCACTCCTCCATTCCTGGAGGCTGGGCAGACGGAACAGGGGAGTGACTGCCCCAGGAGCCAGCGGCCACGGGCTCCTGACGAGCTGGGAGCTGCTGTGGCCGCCCCGCGCTGCTTGTGCTTCTTGACATTTACTACGTCAACGGATGAGATAAGGAAAACCACAACATCATTCTCGGTGTCTTGTGAAACTGAAAGCGTTGACGAATAAACACGCTGCCTTACAGTGATTTTATTTTGATTATCACATGGGATTTCATGGTTGGCAGGCAGGCTATAAAGTTTCACAGGTTTTTTTTTTTTTCAATAAGACAATTGGCATTAACACTTTCCAAAATGCAGCGATTTCTATGTAAGCATCAGCACGTCACCTGTTAGGGACTATCTTGGAATGGAGCCCTACTCTTCCACCTGGGAAACGCTGATCCTTTGGGGGAAGCTGAGACCGTCTTTATTTTTGGGTGCTTGAGACCGTCTTTATTTTCTTCCCACCCAGAGTGTTCTCCTAAAGCATTCTCCCCAAATTCAAGTTCACCTGGAACCTCAGGTTATGGCATTAAAGAATACGTAATCAAAGTCATGAGTGGAATGAGCTCATGCTGTCAGCATTGGTCCTAAATTCAGTGAAAGCACCCTTCTAAGAGACAGAAGAGCGTGCACAGAGACAGAGAAGACACCTACGCCATGACAGACAGAGCCGAGGCATGCATCTACAAGTCAAGGGTCTCAGGATCCTAGGTGGCGCTGGCAGTCGGGAGAGGGGCACAGCTGGATGCTCCCCAGGGCCTCCAGGAAGAGCCAGCCCTGCCTTGACGTGGACCTCTGGCCTCCTCACCTGGGAGAGGAGACATTGCTGACGTCTTACACCACCTGGTTGTGATAATGTGTTACAGCTGCCCTGGAAGACCCACCTACCACCTGTGACTGTTATTTTTAACAAAACCTTTGCCATTTTAGGACATCTGATGGCCTATTGTTTGCCTTATAGAGTTAGTACTGCTGCCAAAAGTTCTAGAGTTGAAGCCAAGAATTAAATTGCTCTCTGGTTACGGCAACCAGATAGCCGGAATCTTCCAAAATAATACTAATTTTGCAAAATGTTTCATGTAAACTCCTATGCCTGCTCGTGCCCTGTTTTTTAGGGTTAGGAAAATACAGGCCAGAGTCCACTGGGGGAAAGTGTCCTGCTCATATTCCAACAAAAACCCCCACCCTGGGGGAGGTGTCATGACAAACACCTTTAGGTCTCTCAAAGTTTAATTTATTTGAAAATAATGCTCAAAGTTAAAAAACAAAGAACTAAAGGAAACTAAAATCTAATTTCCTTAGTATGTTTTCCAACCAATGATCGCAGGCAAATTCCTCAATTCTGATTTCTTCACGCAAACGCCTTCCTCCCACAGAATCCTAGTCCTCTTAGGAGTTGCTTTTAATGATCCTAAAGCAATTAAGAATGCACTGATCCAAAGTCTAATTAGGTTGAGACACAATAGACTCCTAGACGATCAGTGAAATTTCTCCCAACATTCTGACTCTCAAATAGAAGACACTTCCTTTCCTTTGACGTCTTAAAAACTAGATTATAGTTTTCTGCAAGGAGAGGGACCCTATCCGATTTCTTTTAATCACATAGGCTGCCAAGTGCACCCTCCATGCAGGGAGAGACTTCAACATACATTCAATCACTTATTCATGCATTCAGTTATTCAGAAAATATTTATGGGTAGTACTTTATGTGCCAGCTACTGTGGAGACAATGGTGAGAAGAACTCTTAAATATATTAGATTGAAAAAACAGTTCCAAAGACTTAACAACATAACTGAATACTTTAGGTTTTATGGAAGATCACATTTTTTTCATTGTTTTTAATATAACATTTTAACCAGTATGGCTCATCATATAATCTGCTTGTGAATTTTAAAATTCCAGCAAGAAATCCAATTTCACTATTTAGCTTTGATAAGCTAGTTATTAATTACTATTGAAGTCCATCTTTATCATAAAGCAGATTATTTTGCAATTGAATGCAACACACTTACCTATTAATGAAAATATTATCTGACATAATTTCCACTGTCATATACATAATAGCTACAATACTGTTATCTACCAGATTCCACTGAATAGGAGAACATTCATGTGAACCAGTACACAGAGACCAGGATATGTGTTAAAAGATTAAATTACAGTTTCATTGAAGTTTTAAAGGTGCAACAGTAACAGAAGAAGAAAAATAAATAGTTCCCATGGTAGCCCAACTTTTCCTTTGCTCCTACCGGGGAAAGATGTTTTATACAATGTACTGAAACAGCCAAACATTTAAATGACCCGACACAACCCCGAGTAAACTGGAAGAGTTGCAGCTCTGTCAAAGAGAACTTGCTGTGATGCTGGTTTTGCCTCACTGGGACCCGTGTCATGGAACCACACACAGGGCAGGAGCAGCCTGGGAACTGCGTTTCTGCTTTTAATTGTCAGGGGCAGACGTTTCCATTCATGGCCCCGAGAGACAGCATATCCATCAGGCATGTACCCACACATGTTCAAAACCCAGCTACATTCTGGGCGGCCCGTTGTTCCTCTCCCCCACCCACCCACCTTGGCAAAGGACCTGAATAGATTTTTTTTTTCCCAAAGAAGATACAAAAATGGTCAACAGGTAGATGAAAGGTTATTCAGCATCACTAATCATCAGAGAGGTACAAATCAAAACCATGACATCACTTTACACTGTTGGGATGACAGTTATCAAAAAGACACAAGATAACAAGTATTGGCAAAAGTGTGGAGAAAGGGGGACCCTTTAACACTGTTGGGGGGATGTAGGGTGCTGCAGACACTGTAGAAAAGAGTATGGAGACTCCTAAAGAAATTAAAATGGAACCGGCACATGACCCAGCAATCCTTCTTTGGAATATATTACCAAAAGAAGTGAAATCACCACTTTTTAAAGTTGTCTGTATTCCCATGTCCATTCATCTTAGCCAAGGCATGGAGACCACTTAAGTCTCTGCCAATGCATGAATAAATAATGGAACTACAAAATACCTAGACACATACATATACATATATATATATATATATATGCACATATATTTATACATACATATATATGTTTATACACCGTAACACACACACTGGAATATTATTCAGCTTTTAAAAGAAGATTCTGCCATTTGCTAAAACATGAGAGCCAGGCGTGGTGGCACATGCTTGTAGTCCCAGCACTTGGGAGGCTGACACCAGAGGATCCGGGTTTGCGGCCAGCCTCAACTACTTAGTGAGACCCTGTTTCAAAGTAAAGAATAATAAATAGAACTAGGGGTATAGCTCGGAGATTGAATGTCCCTGGGTTCAATCCCCAGTACCACAAAAAAAAAAAAAAAAAAAAAAAAAACCATGGATGAATCTTAAGGATATTATGTAAGGTAAAATGAGCCAGACACTGAAGGAAAAATATGGCACGATTTCACCTAAATAGGGAATCTAAAAAACAAAACAAAAAAATGTTGAACATACAGAGATAGAAAATAAAACAGTGGAGCAGGGCATGGTGGCGCACACTTGTAATCCCAGCATTTGGGAGGCTGAGACAGGAGGATCTGGGTTTGCGGCCAGCCTCAGCTACCTAGTGAGGCACTCTGCAACTTAGTGAGACTTGGTTTCAAAATAAAGAATAAAAAATAGGGCTGGGGGTATAGCTCGGAGGTAGAATGCCCCTGAGTTCAATCCCCAGGAGAAAGAAAGAAAGAAGAAAGAAAGAAAGAAAGAAAGAAAGAAAGAAAGAAAGAAAGAAAGAAAGAAAGAAAGAAAGGCAGTGGTTATGAGTTGGGCTAAGGAACGGGGAGGCGTAAGTCAAAGGGCAGAAGCTGCAGATACACGGGATGCACAAGTCCAGAGGTCAAAGGGGAAACACGAGGGTTATACTTAATGCTACTGTACCCTGCTCAGGAATTTGCTCAAAGAGTGGATTTCAGGTGCTCATGCCACACACAAAAATAAGTGAGTAACTGTAGGAGGTGATGGATATGTTAATTTGTTTGAGTATAGAAACTGTATCACTCTCTCCATATACCTATCAAGACTCATGTCGTGCTGGGGGTGGTGGCGCACACCTGTAATGCCAGTACTTGGGAGGCTGAGACAGGAGGATTGTGGGTTCAAGACCAGTCTCAGCAATTTATTGAGACTGTCAGCAACTTAGCAAGGTCTCGTTTTAAAAATTTTAAAAATAAGTAAAATGTAAAAAGGGCTGGTGATGTAGCTTGGAGTTTGACTGCCCCTTGGTTCCATCCCCAGTACCAAAGGGAAAAAAAGAAAAAAAAAAAAGATAAAACTCATATCATGCATCTTAAATCTATACAATAAATTTTAAAGAAATAAATGACAAAAATCCTAGTGCAAAACACTTTTTGGGTAAAATTTGCATGTATTAAAATAAGAAGTACAGTATAATTATTTACCTCTGGGAAAAAAATAAAAATGGACTCTATGTTCCATGATATAAAAAGCAGGTCCCCTATGCTATGTTTCAGAGCGCCACCTCGCTGAGGAGTGCACTCACTCACGAGCTTATCACCCAGGCAGTTACTCGTCCAGCCATGGAATAGACATGTGCTGAGGAGCTGCTTCTTACCAGGCACCATCAGCACCTGATGGCAGCTACACAACCGAAGCATAGATACTGAGCTTCTGCAAATGGTGTTTTGTCTAGAGCCTCTGGTCTTGACTAGGGTGTCATAGATTCTTAGTCACAGAAATCACCCAGCAGCAGGATAACTCAGGAGATCACCAAACAGTATGATAACTCAGGAGATCATCCAGCAGTATAACTCAGGAGATCACCCAGCAATAGGATACTCAGGAGATCACGCACCAGTATGATGGCTCAGGAGATCACGCACCAGTATAACTCAGGAGATCACTCAACAGTATAACTCAGGAAATCACCCAGCAGTAGGATAACTCAGCTCCAGGAGGTGGTTCATGATGGCACTTGCTGCCTGAACCTCTGGGACCACTCCAGAAACCAGCTGCCCCCCCCATACAAGAGTTCTCAGCATTCATTCACTCAGTGGTGCAGGCCACAGAGCATGGCTAAGGAGGAATCAGTAGACATCTTTCTGTCCTCCATCCTGATTTTTTTTTTGAGTCATCAAGACCAATTTTCCCAGGTTTGGTGGTGCACACCTGTCATCCCCACTCTTGGGAGGCTGAGACAGGAGGATCACAGGTTCAAAAACAGCCTTGGCAACTTAGCGAGACTCTCCACAACTTAGCCAGACCCTGCTCCAAAACCAAAAATTTTTTAAATGGCTGGGGTGTAGTGTGGAGGTGGAATGCCCCCGGGTTCAATCCCCAGTACTAAAATGAATGAATGAATGAATGAATGAGAAATAAGAAAGACTTGTTTTCTGGGTTCAAGAAAATGGAGCTGAGCTCAGATGCTGCAAGTTTGACCAATACATTGCTTGAGCCCTGTGTGGTCTCACAGTTGTGACTCTATGTTTTCTCTGTCAGCTCAAAGGAATAGTGGGAGAAAGAAGCAAAGAACGTATAGAGAAATACTTTCACCCCTTGAGGAGCAGCAAGGAGCCCAAAGTGTACTGGGGATGCCTTTTGAAGACAAATGTAGGGGACCAACCCAACCCAGGAAGAACACTGACTGCTTCAGAAAAAGCAAGAGATCTGAGAAGACAATGAACAATGAGACTAGGGTAGTGACCGATAAGAAAGAGCTCATGGAAATTGCAGATTAGTGCAACTACTGTGGAAGACAGTATGAAGGATCCTCGGACGAATGGGAATGAACCTGCCATATGATCCAGCAATACCACTTCTGGGTATCTACCCAAAACTATCAGACAGATGCATGTGTATCTATGTTTATAGCTGCACAATTCACAATTACCAAACTATGGAAGCAGCCAAGATGTCCATCAACAGATGAATGGATTACAAAACTATAGGATATGTACACAATGGAATTTTACTCAGCCATAAAGAAGAACAAAATCATGTTATTTGCAGGGAAATGGATGCAACTACAAAACATTATGTTAAGTGAGATTAGTCAGTCACAAAACATAAAAAATCGTATGTTCTCCTTAATATGTGGAAGCTAGGGAGAAAGTGAGGCATAAGAGGGACTCCAGATGAAGAAGGAGAAACCTTAGGTGAGCAAAGAAGGTGACTTAACTGAAGGTGATGGGGGGGCACTCTAATGCACATGATGTACTTTCACAAACATATCAAATCGATTACTAAACTGAACCTGAGGAGGGAGGGAGGGGGAGTGGGGCGGGAATTGTGGAAGGGTTAAATGAGAGATGTGTACATGTATGTCTTTACCAGCTTGTACCTAACAAACATGTATGATTGCAATGCATCAATAAAAAATAAATTAAAAAATAAATAATTAAAATAAAAAAAGAAACAGCTCACGGCAGCTAACACTGCTGTATGTGAAAGTGCATTATTGTTTACAACACACCCATGTATTAATCTGTCTAATCCTTACAGCACTGCTCAGAAACATTATCATTACCTTATCATTACCGATGAGATGGAGCTGCCAAGAGGGAAGTCACCCTGCCTGGATATGGTGGAACCAGGATCTGCCCCAGGCAGCCTGGGTCTGCTTTACACTAAGAAACTGGAAACTGCTAGGTGCATTGACCCACGCTTGTATTCCCAGTACTTGGAGGCTGAGACAGGAGGATCACAGGTTGGAAGCCAGCCTCAGCAACTTAGTGAGACCCTGTTTCAAAATAAAAAATAAAATTAGGCTGGGGGTATAGCTCAGAGGCAGAACACTCTGAGGTTCAATTCCCAGCACCATACATCTACAAAAGAAACTGGATCCTTAAGAAAGACATGGGGTGTTAATTTCTGAAAAAGATCATAAGATAGTTCAGAAGACCATAAAAAGACTATAGAAACTTCAGAAAAGTTCCTATCCTTGAAAAGAGGAAGTGGGTGGTAGGAAATGAGCATTAAAAATTAGCTCAATTCCTCAAATTTTATTATTCTTTTTCAGGAATATATCTGCAAATATGGAAACAAAGACCAAGTGAATCAAAGTAATCCAATACTTACAGACCCTTGAAGGTGTAATAGGAATTGTTTTAATTTCCTTTTCTAAATGTTTATTTTCTAAACTCCTATAATAATTGTTCTTGAAATGGGAAAAAAAGAAAGTTCTTATTATTGTTGCTGTTGTTTCAACATTATATTAGTCCGTGGATCTGTGGAACTAGTATTTGATCATGGACAAAGAAAACAAAACGAACAAAAGTACTGGTGGGCAGACCACGGTGACTTTCAGAGGACACCAGCGGGAGGGGGCTGAGGGAGCAACCTGTCCGCTGGCTGGCCCTGCAGCAGGGTCACACAGCCGAGATGCAGGTGACACTGAACAGATAGACTCAGGACATCCATCGGGGAGGTCATCTTGCAAAGGTGGGAAGACGCGTGCTGGGGTGGGGGGGCACCTCTCAGAGTTTTACTACCAGGTAACAAAGAGGCAGCATACATGCAAGGGGCACCACAGCAGAGGAAGACAGCAGCCTTCATCCAAGCAGGATGCTGAGATTTCAAGCAGCACGCCTTCCAACAAGATGAGCAGATATACGTCAACAGATGGGTCTCCCAAGGAACTTCGATTCTGTTGCACTTCAGTGGAATTGAACTTGTGTATAGAGTATGTTAATACGTAAGCACCTCTATGAGACACTACACCATCTCCCTATATGGCAGCTTCTCGGGGCCGAATCTCATCTCTGCTTAGCGCTGGCAGAGGCCGTTGCTCTCGGGCCACGCTTGCTAGGCAGATGGTTTCGCTAGGCACTGTCTTCTCCATTCCTCTGCAGAACTCAGGTGTTTTCTGGTCATCCATGGAGATGCAATGAATGGCCGCTCTGCTTTCTGGCTGCTTTGGCTCTCTCTGCAGGAGAGCTGGGTGGAGCTGTAGGTTTCCATGTTTAGAGCATATAAACATCATTCTTTGGTGCTTTGCCAGGGGAGGAGTGGAGGGCTATCAGGTGCTATTTATTTTGTTTAGTTTCTTGTTCGCTGTTATTGTTTGTTGACTTGATATATTTTTTCCCCTTACAAAGGGGCCAGTGGGTAAGGACACATCCTGTAGATGTTGGTAATTGATGATTCTCTATTGTTCAGTGTTTGGGCCTTGCGGTTTTATTTGCTTCGGTTCAAAGGGCCCAAACAATGTGTTCCTTGGAATTTAACAACTGGTGTAAACTCAGCCCAGAGAACAAAATGTGAGCTGCGATTTTTGTACGGAGATCTGGTGATCTCTGTTTGACTAAAGAAAGCAAATTCCAAAATGACTTTAAACAACCTTAGAAAAGGCCTTCCATTGAATCCCAAAGAGAAATATTAGAATCATGCAATATTGTCCAGGATTCAAAAGGGATTGAGGGACCCACAGGGCACAGTATTGTTCACGCATGCTTCTAGTGTTATCTACACGCCGCATAACACCAAGGATGAGAACCCAGGGATTAAAAGCGTGACTTTAAACTTCCTATCTTCACCTGTTTCAGGACAGGGAATTCTCGCTGGGAAATCTGGAGCAAGGGGCTTGCTCTCTTGGAGAAGAGAGAGATAACAAGGAATGGAGCAGGGGTGGCAGGGAGGAAGTTTCCGTGGGAGCCCTTCCTGCCTGGGTGGGCCTTGGCTTCGTCTGGCTATCTGTGCAGGAAGTGAACGCAGGAAGTGTCTGTCTACAGGCCCTTTATCCTCAAGGTAATTGCTGTACCAGCATTTCACTGTTTACCAAAGCAGTAAACATGTGCTCTAAAAAAAGATGTTTTCCATCTCCAGAGAACAAGGCTGAAAAAAATATATTCGTGCTTATTTTATAACCAGCTTCTTATCAAACTGGTCACCACAGGCTGGAGCTCTCAGTAGTGAGTGAGACAGACAGCCGGTGTTTTGGGCTGGACAGAGGTCATCCTCTCTGGGATAGGAGAGAGAAAGAGAGGGTTCTTTTTCCTGGAGACTACTCTAGCAAAGGAAATTTTTTTTGTCTTGTTTTGTTTTTACCAAGCTTAAAACAGGTTTAATTGAGTTCATATTCTTTGGCTTCAAAAGAAGTAAAAGTCAACAAAGCTGTCCTTATTAACACAAAGTGGTGAATGAACAATTCAGAAAGTCAGGCGGCTCAGAAAGTCACCGAGGTTTGATCTGGGACAAAATTCTGAATTTTTATGCGGCTATGAAGATGCTGCTCGTTCTAGGAGTTCACACGAGATGAAGTGGAATGACAGAACTCCAAAGCGGACGTGCCGGTCACTCTGGCCGGCACAGGCTAGCCCTTCTGGCAAGCTTCATTTTATGTCTTTATTCTGGATTAAAAGCCTGCTAACTTGTACTGTCCCAGATTTCCTGGGACAAGAAGTGATCGAGCGTCCGGAAGGTGCAGCTTGGAACGAACAAAAATAGCCCCACTGAGAGTCTCCATTATGGAGCTGCTCCGGAAGGGCCCTCTTCCCGATCACTGCCAAATTTTATGTTTCTCAAACCTCCCGTTGAGTGGTTGTTGATTGCACACTGGGAGGAAGTGGAAGGGAGGCGAGTAAGAAGCAGAGAGCAGCAGAGGCAACGAGCTTCTGAGTGTCTGGGCCCGGGCCTGCGTGCCCAGGCTCAGGTGATTTCCAGGGCAAGCACTTCCAGCTCGGTGGCCAGGGATCGCCAGCGAAGATAAAGTGCTTAGGAATCATCAGGAACTTGCTGTTTTTTATCAGAGCTTTTATGGCATAATACAGAATAAAGAACATATTAGTCTGAGCAAAATGGACAAATTGGTTCCTTGAGGCGGGGAATGAATTTGCAGACTGTTGTAGAAATTGAAAAGCAAGGAAAGAAAAAGGAAAAAAAAAAACTTAATTTCTTGATATTAATCCCAGTTAAAAAAAAAAAAAAAAAAGAAAAAAGAGCCAGGTGTGGTGGCGCATGCTTGTAATCCCAGTACTTGGGAGGCTGAGACAGGAGGATCGCAGGTTCGAGGCCAGCCTCAGCTACTTAGTGAGGCCCTCTGCAACTTAGTGTATCAAAATAAAGAATATAAAATAGGGCTGGGGGTGTAGTTCAGAGGTATAATGTAGAATGCCCCTGGGTTCAATTCCCAGTACTGAAGAAAAAAAAAAAAAAAAAGAACGGTAAAAATCAGCTGACACTTTCAAAGGAGCCGCTGTCTGCTAAACACAGCTCTGAACCCTTACACCTTGGTCCTTGGTTCATCTCACATAACACCTAGAAACGGGAAAGACTATTCCATCCGTTGTCTAGCTGGGAAAGCCTATCTGCTGTGAGGCTGTGACTTGCCCAGGTAAAGTCACCAAGAAGTAGAAGGGCCAGGGTTTGAACCCCAGGAGCCACAGCCGGGGCCCTGCACGCTGCCTGTCCCCACTCCCCAAGGTCCGGTGGTGGCACTGTTGTGAGCAGAGAGGCGCAGGCTGTACGGAACAGCTCCACTTCCCCCAGAAGGAAGGCGGCCAGGAGACACGAAGTGAATTTCTGCATTAGCCTGGCTTCAGGGCCACCAGCGCCCAGGCCGGCCTCTTCCTGCGCCCTACGCATGGCAGGCTGTGCCTCCCGTCCCCTGCACGAAGATACGATTCATCCTTTCCCACAGATGCTATTTAAAGGATGCCATGAAGAAACAGAGACTATCAAGTGCTTCTCTGGGCAAAAGATAAATGCAGGCTGTGTTTTTCCTATTTTGCTGCCATGGTTTGATGCTCTCTGAATATTAGATACCGAACCACACATGGAGTATGGAGCCAAAGAGGACTCCGCAGTATAAAACCACATTCATTCTCTCTCTCTCCCTCTCTCACTTCCTCCTTCCCTCCC
>PVLC010026520.1:0-22637 GCA_004027655.1 Graphiurus murinus | reverse complement strand
CACAAAAAAAAAAAAAAAAAAAAAAAAAAAAAAAAAAAAAAAAAAAAAAAGAAAAAGAAAAAAAGGACAAAGGAAAGGGGCGTAGAGGGGAAAAAATAAAAGAGAGGGCGGGGTCCTTCCCTCCCCAGTCCCTCTTTCTCAGGTTTCAGGTGGGCGATAGGTGGGCTTCTCAGGTGGGGGCAGAACTTCTGGGGGGTTATCTTGGCAGTGAATCTCAGGTGGGGGCAGGGCTTTTCCGGAGATTAGGGTGTGGAAACTAAGAAACTTCCAAGGGGTGGAGTTGGCTTAAAACTCTCCAGAGTTTTTTAAACTATATTTTTTTCTATCCTTCCAGCGCCTCCTTCCTGCCTAACTTTTTACACTTCCTATTCTACCTCATCATTTCCCCTCCCTGAGACTTTTGGTCCCTTAATCTTAAGGGGTTGCCGAGGGATGAAGGTCTGACTTCTGTAACTTCTTCAAAGCTGACAAGGGGGCGTTGGCCCTGCCTATTCAGGGACCGAAAGTCTCACCCTGACTGATCTGAAGGAGGCATGCGGAGGTTAGGCCTTTTTGTTGGCTGCTGAACTATCATCCTCTGATGTTCTGGAATAGAAGGCATAAACATATGATATATTAGTCTTAGGCAACAGCAAGCCAAATAACAGAAAAGTATGCTGATGCAAAGTATACCAGCCAAGAGAAAGAAAAATCTATTCCATTCAAATATTAACCAATCACTTTCCGGAAAAGAGAACATCCACCAAGGTAATGTGGATGGATTGGGAGTGGGTGTTGGCCCCCAAATCCAACAGTTACTTTTTATAGCATCTGTGACATACTGCTGTAACCAATCCAGGAAAAAGTTTGTTTTTACCTGGGAGAACCATGTAAAAATTAGGAGACAGATAAGTCTAGTCAGGATAGGCATAATGAAGTTATAAGGCAAAATCACGAGAATGTAACTTATCCTGATCCAGTCTTCTTGAAAAGTACTTTTAAATCTTCCAGAGGCTCACAGGAGTAGCATTCGCAGGTCTCTCTGGCATCTGGAGGTTTACTGCCAGTTTTAGGGCCTTGGTCCTGCGAAGCCTCAAGAGGGACAGGTTTAATTCTAGACATATGAATCCAGGAATTGTGTCCCTGTAGCTTAACAGCTGTGGGAGTGTTAAGAAGAACCAAGAAGGGACCCTTCCATTTTGGGAGAAGTTGATCTGTGGGTGAGTCCTTTTTTCAGGTTTTGAGTAAGACGTAGTCACCTGGTTGTACTTTTGCCAGGTAGGTCGAATTATCAGGAGTTGGAAGAATTTTATTTCCATATTTTAATAAAGCATTTTGTACTTGCCCTAAATTAATTATATATTTAATCATCTCCTGTGTCCTAGGATCAGTAACAGGATCTGAGGTTAGAAAAAGTCTCCCATAAAGCATTTCATAAGGACTCAGTTGAAGAGAGGTTTTAGGAGCAATTTTAATTCTTAATAGAGCAATGGGCAGTAGGCATAACCAGGGTTCTGAGGTCTCTTGACATAGCTTTCCCAAAGTGGTCTTAATCTGTAAGTTAGCCCTTTCTACTTTTCCTGATGACTGAGGATGCCAGGAACTGTGGAGATAGTAAGTTATGCCCAGAGCTCGTGAAACCTCCTGCGTTATTTTCAAAATAAAAGAGGGCCCATTGTCACTTTGGAATGACCTGGGGAGTCCAAATCTAGGAATAATTTCCTTTAATAATGCCTTAACAACTTCTTGGGCCTTTTCAGTCGGGGCAGGATATGCCTCTACCCACCCAGAAAACGTATCAGCAAAGACCGAGAGATACTTATATCCTTGGCATGGGGGCATCTGGGTGAAATCTATTTGCCAGCCTTCTCCAGGGAATGTGCCTCACCGCTGTGCTGTGTTAAGCAACGGCGGTGACCTTACTCCCCCATCCGGGTTATTACAGAGACATAGGGGGCAAGCCCTTGTAACTTCTTGAATGGTAGTCTCAACACCCTTTTCTCCAAAGGCATGGGAAATCAAAGTGGTCAGTGCCCTTTTTTCCAAGTGACATGAGTCATGGAATCCTTTAATAATTTTCCATTG
Source organism: Graphiurus murinus (assembly GCA_004027655.1). Classification (NCBI taxonomy): domain Eukaryota; kingdom Metazoa; phylum Chordata; class Mammalia; order Rodentia; family Gliridae; genus Graphiurus; species Graphiurus murinus. The sequence continues at coordinate 20,573 of PVLC010026520.1, read as the reverse complement.
ATCAGCCTGGGGTAATAAGATTTTATCATCTTCCTCTCTAGCCCACCAGCCATTTTCAGATAGTTTATATCCATGCTGACTTGCCCATTCCTTTTCAGTTTCAGTATAAGATGGGTTTACACTTAAGTCTGGGGCAAGAGGAATTAAAGCCATCTCTGAAATGCTCTGTAGTGCTGCTTGCTTAGCATTTCTATCTGCTAATACATTTCCCTGCGCTATGGAGGAACCATCTCTCTAGTGTACTCTGGTATGAATTACAGATACCTGGGCAGGTAACCACACTGCTTCTAGAAGGGAGAGGATCTTAGGACCATGCTTAATGGAATAATTTTTTCCTGTTAAAAGTCCTTTTTATCTCCAGATGGCAGCGTGTGCATGAAGGACTAAAAACACATACTTAGGATCTGTATATATATTCATTCATTTGTCTTTTCCCAGTTGTAAAGCTCTCGTGAGGGTAATTATTTCAGCCTTTTGTGCTGAGGTGTTCAGAGGAAGTGGCTTTGCCTCTATTACCTCCTGAAGGCTTACTATGGCGTAGCCTGATTTTTGAATTTCCTTACTTACGAAACTGCTCCTATCAGTAAAGCATTCTACATCAGGGTTAGAGGCTGATCACCAAGATCAAGCCTACTATCCTACACTTGCTTTGGTTATACTTTCCTACTGGGTGTTCAAGGCCAAGTAGCCCAATATCAAGCAATCATGAATTATAAATTTTGCTGATAAGGTCAGTTAAGTCTCCTCAGGGTTACTCCTGTGTATGTGAGGCTTTGCCTCTCATCTGCGAGGATGAGTCATGGTCTACTTAACCATTTGCTTCCCTTGAAGCATAGGGGACATTTCCTGTCCAATGACCCTTCTTTTTGCAGAGATCGTGCTGGAGGCTCCTAGTCTCTGGGGCCTTCTTGATCTCCCTGTTTTGGGAGGTCAGATGACTCACCGGAGTTGCAGGGCCTTAGTCGAGGTCTTTTCCTGGGACCGATTTGACCTTGGAAGGGCTAGAGCCAAAATATTGGCTATCCTTTTAGCCCTTTTATTTCCTGATTGTCCTCCAAGACTCGGTAAGTTGAGCACCCAGATGGTCGGTTTCACCAGTCCTTTTAATGATTATGGGTCAATATCATAGCCTATTCTCAAAAAAATACATCTGTAATGTTAACAGACAACAATTGCAAAGATGTAATAGTTCTGATAATGTTTGGTAACATAAATAAATTCTCATTTAAATTTGACTTTATATGTCTATATAATAACCCAATAATTTTTAACAAGAGTGGCATTAATTTGGAATGCCAAATGTTTTATCACATCTATCCTTGCTTGAAGATGATTATAATACAATCTAGGAATATGCAAATATCAACCTAAGAAAAAAATTACTATTAAACCTTTTTGTTTATAGGATATCAGATTGGTAAGGCATTTTCTTAAGATCTGGATTCTAGGATACTTAGGAGACATAAATATATTTAACTAATAAAGAAACCTGTAATAATTAGCATGATACATAACAGTTAACAATTTTAACTTAACCTTAACATAACCTTAACTTAGCTATTGGAGTGAAATTTAGAAATTGTGGCTCAATAAGGTGACTATAATTATAAGTCTATGTAAGTTAACAGTATTGACAAAAATCAAATAGCTCTAGAAATTTTATAAGTTTGAGACCAATACTAATAATCAGAAATAAATTTATTACCTGATGGATGGTTGTATCTCTCTTATATAGTAAACCATTTATTTAAAGCAAAAAAGGTGTAAACCAAGTCTTAGTGATGGATTTCTGAATAGATGGCAGAAGTTTTTAGTAACTTTAGATATCAATACAATACACATTGTATAGAGATCACTTATTAGTTAGCTTTTATTTATATAAAACCCATATACCTCTATCTTTATACGCTCTTATGAAAGATTTAGATGAAACTAGATACATAGCATATTTGGCTCTCAGATATATACACATCTGACCATATATATATATATATATAGAGAGAGAGAGAGAGTGTCAAATAATAGCCCAAACTTATAGCTGTTCATTTGGCCCGTGCTACAAAGTAGTTATTAAACATGTGTAAAATACAGGCATTTACCTTGATTTGCTAAGATGCAGCTTGCTAGGTAATCAAAACAGTAAACATAAGAGATATCTTGCAAAGATCCGCCCTTTTAAGCTAGTCCTTAGTAAGTGTCAAGAGCACAAAACCAGTGTTTTAAATATAAAGAACATAGGAAATTATAATTTAGCCATTTAGAATAAAATTTTAGCAATATAAAGTCTCATTTCAGATGAAAGCACTTCTTCTCTTATTATAATACCTTCTCATACTTATGAATCTATTATTTGACCTTTTAATGTCTCAAAAAAAAATCTTAAGTTTAAACAATTTAGAACAATTCTTACATTTAAACAATCCTTACACTGAAACAATCCCTATAACAAATTTTAATTTAGATAACTTCTTTTGGGTAAGGAGAAAACACTTAGCACTTAGATAAAACACTTGACATTTTAAATATTTGTTTATCAATACACAGCCTAAGGAAAAAAAATTTTTTTTCTTATATATGCATAGCATCATATATTAGAACTGACCCTCAGTAACTCAGGTTTAAACATCCAGAAGGCTGCAATGTTAAACTGCTCCTTACTTAAAAAGAATACTTTACATTTAACAATTGATGTTAGCATTTAACTTACTTATAAATATAAGCCATTTATAAGAAAACTTACTTATATTTACCTAGTTTACCCATTTAAATAGCCCGTCAACACTTGTCACTATTTAACAAATAAAAGAAATAAAAATAAGCATTGTAATTGTGAATATCAAATAGGAACAGACATGTAACCTTAATTATCTAATCTGGAAAAAATCTGTTAACTTTTAATGACATCGCTTGCTTTTAAAAAACTTAAAAAAAAAACTTATTTGTTAAAGACTTAAGTCACGTGAACTAAAAGATATTTGGATCCATTTTTAACTTAATGAGTGCTCTTTATAATTTTGATACCACATGGATATGTTTGTATGGATATAAACAACATATGTCTTAGAGTTTTAACTTGCCAGGCATTGAATCTCCATAGATAACTAATTCGAACCAGATGTATAGTCCCCCAAATTAAAATATATCCTATCACAGATGATTGTCATGTAACACAATGAGTAATAGATTCTAGAATAGAGGACACAAAGCATGGAAGTCTTTACAGTAAGCAATGTGTTGAGCAGGACTGCCAACCATGGATGATCAGAAGCAAAAATGCTTCTCGTGGCCACTTGTCGCCATGTGACAGATCTGCATCAAACATTGCCACATTATATTTTCTTAGAGGAAAACATCAAGTATTTAGATCTCTGCCCATTTTTTTTCACTCATAGAACAAGCCTCCATCTTTTAATTTACATTCGGACCAGGAAAGGTAACAAAAACTAGTTTCTAATTTTTTTTTAAACTTTTGTCTTCTACTTGTTTAATATGCACTCTGGGGATAAGTTTTCAAGTATGTTAAATTACCCATGATCTTATTTTGTGTGCTTTAAGGGTTTTTTTTCTTACAACACAAAACTAGGATTTTAAAAAAGACAAACAAACAAGACAAAATGGAAAAATGACCCAGGGTCCAGATTAACATGTCTTCACTAAGCTATACAGCTATCTGAATTTTTTCAATGAAGTTGCAGGTGGAGTCTTCTGCAAGTCTCCATACCATGGAGTTGCAGGCAGAGTCTTCTGCAGGTCTCCATATCATGGAGTTGCAGGTGGATATAGAATGAACTCTTGTCCATTCTTTCTCGGAACTTATTAACATCTATCGGATTGGATTCTTAACATATCCAGATCCCTGAGCCCTCTCAGAAGATTTTTACTAAAAGGCAAGCACATAAGACATGACAAAAACAGAAACAAAACAAAGTTTTTTTCTTAACAGAATATCCCTGAATTCTTATTCCCAGCTTTCTCTATTACTTTCTTAAAATTTATAACTTTATATATGCAACTGAAACATGTAAGCAAATAATTTAAGGCAGGAATTAATTCTCACATAACCTGTAAAAGTATTCTCTGAGGGTTTGAGAGCATTTCCTAGATAAAACAAAATAAGACCTTAATCAAGAGATTAAGGCAAAGCACATTTTAAATAGCCAGTTTCTGTTCACTGTGAGCTTATGCTCTTAATTAAGCAATGTAAGCAAGGAAGGTTTCTGAGGTAGAAGGGGAGAGAAAAGGAAAAAAAATTCTTTTCTCTTAGCTGTACCCATTTAAGAGACAAAGATCATATTTGCGTATTTTCTTTAAGATATTAATTGCAGGCATAGGAGTGAAGAAATCAATCCACTTTAGTTAAATCAAGGAAAAAGGAAAAAAAATCTGAGTTTTCTAGCACCATGTACGCGGTCGCCATCTTGTTAAGGTCACGTGATCAGCCCTTTAAAAAAAATTTAAGAGCGCCCCCACTGCACCACATGGTCAGCCAACTTATCTAGAGCAATGAGAAAAATAAAACAATTTTGGAACTAACATTTGTTGCAGAAAGACTTCATTTTTAAAAGCAAAATATTTTCTTAAAATGTTAATTGCAAACATAGGAGGGGAAAAGAATCAAATTAGTTAAAAACAAAGCAAACAAACACAAAACCAAGAATCCAAAAGTGCCTTCCCCCAACACCATGCTTTTGGGCTGCTTAGCTAGGACAATGGGAAGAGAAAAAGAAAAAACAAACAAACAAACAAACAAAAAAACCCGAAAAGCTTCTCAGCGATGAGCAGCCACTATTCGGGAGGATTGGATTGGATGGGCGTAGAAGCAGGAAAGTTTGGGGAGTAAAAGAAGGGGAGAGGGAGCGAATCCGCTGCGCAAGCTATGCGTAACCTGAAGCTTGCGAAGGGGCCCACGACTCCATAGGCGGGGAAGCTCGAGTTGGCGGCTGTGGCGGCGGCGTCGGCGTCAGGCGGGCGGCAGAGCCGGACGAGGCTCGGAGCGGGGATCCGCCGGTCGCCTCTGGCCGCCGGGCCGCTCTGAGGGCCAATGCCCGGGGTGGCCGAAACCAACCCGCCGACCCCCTTGTCTCCTCTAATCCATACATCTCTGCCCTCCCCTGGGATTCCCAGTTATTTCCGCACATGCATAGCCCAACTAACAAAGGTACAAAATTTCTAAGCCTTTTCCGTAAATAAAAAAACAACTTACTCCTGCGAATGTTGTCTAATTTGTCCCATCTGGGTCGCCAAATGTTGTGGGTAAACGCAGTCCCACTCGTGGGTTTTGGCCTCCGTGATAAAAAAGAATTTTAACACGGGCCAGTCAGGAACAACAGGCAGGTCTTTATTCAGGAACTCAGGGAGACGGGCAAAGGGAAAATCCCGGAGCACCAGGACAGGTCAAAGGGCAGGTCGAAAAAAAGGACAAAGGAAAGGGGCGTAGAGGGGAAAAAATAAAAGAGAGGGCGGGGTCCTTCCCTCCCCAGTCCCTCTTTCTCAGGTTTCAGGTGGGCGATAGGTGGGCTTCTCAGGTGGGGGCAGAGCTTCTTGGCAGTGAATCTCAGGTGGGGGCAGGGCTTTTCCGGAGATTAGGGTGTGGAAACTAAGAAACTTCCAAGGGGTGGAGTTGGCTTAAAACTCTCCAGCGTTTTTTAAACTATATTTTTTTCTATCCTTCCAGCGCCTCCTTCCTGCCTAACTTTTTACACTTCCTATTCTACCTCATCAGGTGTCCAGGAGATCACCTTGATCTCCCTAGCCAGGTAGGAAGCAAAGTTCTTGCAGATTTATTTCCTGTATCTCAGGATACCATTTTGATATAATGTGTGTGTGTGTGTGTGTGTGTGTGTGTATCTGGGGATTGAACCCAAGGGCTATTACTGAGCACACCCTCAGCCCTTTTTATTTTTTCATTTTGAAACAGGATCTTGCTAACTTGCTGAGGGTTTTGCTAAATTGCTTAGGCTGGCCTCCAACCTACCAACAATACTGAGATTATAGGCATGTCCCACTGCCTCAGCTTGGTATGATATGTGTATGTATGTATATATAATATATACATATGATGTGTATGTATGTATATGTATACACACATATATATTACATATACATAATAATCTTTTACAAAATTCCTTTTCTTTAAGTCTTCAGGAAGCAATGATACCCTTTACATTAAAAGTTTGGTCTTTCTGAGAAGCTGGGGTAGCTCGGGTGGCTGGTGGCGGTCCTGCAAGGCGGTGTGTGAGTCTCTAAATGGAGCAGGCCACTGGCTTCCTTTCATGGCTTTGGCTGTGGACAGCCTGTGTCTCTGCCCAGGGGGCTGGAATGAAAGCTGCTGGTTCATCTTGGCTCAGGTGGTGTGAAGTTTGATTTGGTTTTCCCACCTTATTTTCCTTTCTTATTTTTAGTGCCACTGTTCACAAAGAAAATAAAAATAACCATCTGAGAGATTGAATATCGAATTGTGGGTTGCAGAATATAAATTATGGCCCCAGAGAAAGAATCTGATTCATTCTTTTGTTAGAAAGCATGAAAGTGGCTATTCACACAGGAAATCATGCCCTCCGGACAATATAAACAAAGGAAATTGGAATACAAGCCCTTCTCCAGCAGGTGGAAAGCTGAGCCGTCTGGATGAGAGCAAGCCCAGGACCTCTTGGTCTCTCCAGCCTTGCTGCTCATGGTCCGTTTACTCAGTCAGTCCCAGGCCAGTCAGAAATGGGAGCTTTGCATTCTATTTCCTCAGATGTATTTACTTCTTGTTCTTGAAAAAATAAATAAATAAATAAAACTCTACAAATACATACATATATGCATACAGATGCATATAAAAATGGCCAGATGTGGTGGCATACATCTGTTATCCCAGTACTTGGGAGGCTGAGACAGGAGGATTGGGAGGATTGCAGGTTCGAGGATAGCCTCAGCAACTTAGTGAGACTTTGTTTCGAAATAAAAAACAAAAAGGGTGGGGGGGTATAGCTCGGGGTAGAATGCCCCTGGGTTTAATCCCCAGTACCAAAACAACAACAACAACAAAACAAACAAACAAACAAACAGAAAATAAAGCAAAATAAGTAGAAACAAAGTAAGGCCTGTAATCTCGTCTATATTGAACCAGGTCAGTTTCCTGGTTTTGGCTCTATACTAAGGGTTTCCAGATTAAACAAATAAAAGCACGGGATACTTAGTTGAATTTGAACTTTAGATAAACGATGAATAAAGTCAGGATGTATTTATACTAAAAAAAACACTTGTAATCTGAAATTCAAATCTAACCAATACCTTATATTTTTATTTGGCAATCCTAATTAGAGTTATTTACCAACTCACAACTAGAGGCATTGGATGAAGGAGGCAGGGACTCCTTGCCCTATTTTTGCAGCTTCCTAGAAGAGTGTCATTGTTCTAGAATAAAATGTTTAAAAAGTCGTTTCATCCTTTCTTTACCACATCTGGACAGATGTGAGAAGGTAGGCGTCCTTGGGTACACCGGGAGTCGAGGGGACACTCTGCCTCGGTGACGCTGTGGCATTTGTTCAGCCACCTGGGCTGAAGGAGAGTGGGGAAAGCTGTCAAGATAAGGTGTGGTGGAGAGCTCCGCTCCTGATCCTGAGACTGCCGAGGTCTCGGACAGACCTCATCCGCTCACAGCTGGGCCACAGCATGTCACCTGCTGTGCTTCCAGGGTCTCTCTGATGTCCTGCACCCCTAGTGACACCATCATGGCTTCCAGAGTGATTTTGCTGAACTTTGTGGCCAAAGATTAGGCCACACTGAAGTTAGAGCTGAATTTCCATTTCTTACTAGGAGAATCGCTTGCAGGGCTACTGAAGATGTTAGGACGTCCTGACAAGTGTGTAATTGGCTCTCTGAGTCGTAAGTGCCGGGAGCTCAGGTAATATTCTGTGAGAAGCACAGTCCCCTGTTTAGGCCTTTAGGTGGTCTCCTAGTCTGGGAAGTTCTAAGGCTTCCTCCTGACCCTATGATATTTATTTATTTATTTATTATTTATTTTTGCGGTACTGGGGATTGAACTCAGGGGCATTCTACCTCCGAGCTATACCCCCAACCCTATTTTTTTTATTCTTTATTTTGAAACAGGGTCTCACTAAGTTGTGGAGTGCCTCACTAGGAAGCTGAGGCTGGCCTCCTCTGGTCTCAGCCTCCCAAATGCTGGGATACAAGCGTGCCCCACCACGCCCGGCCCTATGATATCTTTTTATAAACTGGGGATTGAATCCAAAGGCATTCTACCTCCAAGCTATAACTCCAGATGCCCCCCCCATGTCTACTTTTTTTTAACTATTATTTTTTCTTTTGAAACAGGGTGTCACTAAATTGCCAAGGCTGACCTCGAACCTGCGATCCTCTTGTCTTAGCCTCCCAAGCACCAGAATTGCAGGTGTGCATCTCCACACCTAGCTGCAGCCCTTTGACTATTTATCAACCTAAAGATTCTTAATCCTTGGCTTTTTTTCTATGGGTCCAGTGCTGGTCACAACAGTCTGAACATGAGCAAACATGGGTGGAGAAATGAATCAAATTGGGAAGAGAGGACTGAAGCTCTTTACCCAGAAGAGCACCACTGGACCCCTCCACGTGTTCTTTACCTCAAACATTCAGAGTCAGCAATCATGATGAAGGAATGTTCACCACGTCTGAATACTTCCTTTCTGTGTTTTAAATCTGCATTCTATGCTTGCTTCTTTATAGGACAGTTTCATTTTATAGACATAACCTTATTTCTCTCTTTCTTTCTCTTTTTTTTCTTTTTTTTTTTTTTGCAGTACTGGGGATTGAACCCAGGGGCATTCTGATGAGGTAGCTTAGAAGTACATATGTTAGGTAGAAAAAGAGGTATTGGGAAAATTCATAGAAATATAGTTTTTAGCCTTTTAAAAAAAATCTGGAGAGTGTCGTCCACCCCTTAAAAAGAAGATTTTGGTTCAGCCCAAGAGAGACTACAGCCCAGCCCACCGCCCACCGGAGATGTACCCGCACGCACACCTGGAAAGAGGAGGAGCAAAACCTCACCTGAAGCTCAACCTATGAAAATCTTGGAAACTGAGAGTGAGGGGCTGGAAGATCCCCGCCCTCTCCTATACCCTCTGGAACCCACGTGTAGCTCGCGCTCTTGGACTCCTGCCCGGGATTGGGGGACCATGTCCTAAGATCCGCACTCCCCATCTTTCCTCAACCCCAGTTTTCCTCGCCCTGACCTGTTCCTGAATAAAATCTGCCAGATGTTGCAGTTTGATATGTGTTAAAATTCTTTTTTTCACAATATCAAAGAACCTGGATTTTTATTATTTGGGGTACAAGTCCGCACCCCATAACAATTCTACCTAGTCCTTATTCTTTATTTTGGAACAGGGTCTCACACTAAGTTGCGGAGGGCCTCACTAAGTAGCTGAGGCTGGCCTCGAACCTGGATCCTCCACCCTCAGCCTCCCAAATGCTGGGATTACTAGCGTGTGTCACCACGCCCAGCTGAGATAACCTTATGTCTAAAAAGAAAATAAAAAGATAGTCTAATTTTTAAAAATTATTTATTTGTTTATTTATTTTTGGTGGTACTGGGGATTGAACACAGGGGTATTCTACCTCCGAGACTGCAAACCCTGATTCTCCTGTCTCAGCCTCCCAACTATTTTATTCTTTTTATTTGGAAACAGGGTCTCACTAAGTTACTGATGGCTTCACTAAGTTACAGAGGCTGACTGTGAACCTGCAATCCTCCTGTCTCAGCCTCTCAAGTACTGGGATTACAAGCATGCACCACCATGCCTGGCTAAAAAATTTTAAATAGCATTAATAGTTGAGAAAAATTTCTTTCAGATCTATAATTCACTTTTGGCAAGGTCTGGAGAGTTCTTTAAAATTATTGTTTTGTTTTATTTTGGTACTGGGAATTGAACCCAGGGGCATCCTACCTGTGAGCTATACCCCCAGCCCTATTTTATTTTTTTTTATTTTGAAACAAGGTCTCACTAACTGACTGAGGCTGGACTTGAATGTTTCATTCTCCTATCTCAACCTCCCAAGTATTAGGATTACAGGTATGTGTCACTGCACCAGGCTAGAAGTATTGTTAAATTTGGAAAACATTCTGTAAAATTTCTTTCACATTTGAGCAGCAAGATTTCAGGGATTTTTAATTCTCTTGTTGAATGACTGTTCTGAAGTACTCTGAACTGGTGACCTCACTGACCAGGGGTTGAAGTAGCCTGGAATGCTTTAGGAGAATGTCTGAGGACCAATAGCAATGGCGAAAATCTAATTAAGAAATGTAGCTCCACATGGAAGTGATTGAAAATATATAAATACAAGACTATTAAAACCAAATTGAGTGTCTCCTTGGTTCAACTCTATTATACTGCTTGCCAGATCAGTGTGAAAAGCAACTTCCATTTTTACTCATATTTCAAGACCTAGTAAGGGTAAAATTTTCATTTCTTTTTGCCTTTTTCATTGGTTTATGTGAGCTGCCAGTTTATATCTTTTCCCCACTTTTATATTTGCATTCTTTTTGTTTGTTTTGTTTCTATGGTACTGTAGATGGAACCCAGGGCTGTATGGATGCTAGGCAGGCACTCTACCACTGAGTTACATCCCCAGTCTTATTGTTTATTGTATTTTAAAGACAGAATCTCTCTAGGTTTCCTAGGCTTATCTTAAACTTGTGATTCTACTGTCTCAGCCTCCCAAGCAGCTAGAATTACATGCTCAACTTGTATTTCTTTTTTTTTTTTCTGTTGATTTGTAAGATATTTGTAGTATATCTTAGCAATAGTAACCTTTATGTTTTGTATATGTCACAGATATTTTTCTTCATTTCATTATTAGCCTTTCTTACTGGTGCTCTTTGCCATATAGAAAAGTTATTTCTTTATAATTAAATATACAAATCTTCCCATTTGTGGGTTCTACTTTTGACCTCACTTTAGTAAATCCTTCTCTGTTTTAAGACCATAAATGATTGGACAAATAATGGTAGTAATAACGAGACTAATAATAATAGCACAAATTACAACAGGGACACTTGTTGACTTAGTTCATGTTATCTTCAGGGATGGCCCTGAGCCCTGATTGAACGGACCCAGCCACCAAGGTGACCCTGTTCTGCAGGCGAGGAAACCGAGGCTTGGGGAAGGGATGTGTCTTCCACATCACCACGTTCTGTTTGATTCTGTAGACATGCTTATTGCATCATGGCAGGACCAGGAAAAGGTGCTGGGCCCAGGAAGCAGAGGGGACAAGAAGACCACCCGCATGGGGGGAGTGCCTAGCTCATTTCCCAGTGGGAGCAGACGTTCCCAGCCATCTCTCTGGAGAAGCAGTCTTTCAGGCTGGCAAAGAGGGTGTGTGCTGACCACACCAAACATTTGGGGGTGAACTTATGCAGTGCATTCGGGGTGAGAAGAGAAAGAGCAAATGAAAGACTCAGGACCAGAAAAAATCAGAAAGGAGTCAGTGAACTGGGAAAAATCAGAATTGTGGTTCCCAGGAAAGAGGATATACCGTTTGTTTCATGCAAGACACATCCTTTATGAAAAAATAAGCACCCCACTAAAAACAAACAGGCCATATCGGTACTGGGGACTGGTTGCTCTATTTCTGAGCAATACCTCCAGCCTTATTTTATTTTTATTTTGAAACATGGTCTCAATAAGTTGCTGAGGATCTTGCTAAGTTGCTGAGGCTGGCCATGAACCTGTGACAGTCCTGTCTCAGCTTACTAAGTACTGAGATTACAGGTGTGTGCCACATGGCCGGCTTCCAGCCATTTTTATTTTGAAATAAGGTCTCACTAAATTGCCTATCCTGGTCTCAAACTTGTGATCCTCTAATCTCGGCCTCCCAAGTGCCATTGCACACAGCTGGGCTCTTCATTATACTTAAGGAAGATGTGCTAGTGTGGTGGAAGAAAGTTCCACCATCTTCAGGGTCCTTGGAAATAAAACTGACAAAGCCATAGTAAGAGGCGAGAAGCTCCTAAAGGCACGTAAGACAAGTGTTATGTGACACTGTGAAAAGGGGCAACTTCACCTCTTGCTGAGGTTTGCTGAAGAGGAGAAAAGACGACGTGACTTATGGGGCTACGCTGAGGGGGAGAGTTAGCGAGTCCTGTCATGAGGAATTCAAAAGGAGAAAGGAGGGAGGTCACTGTCCTGCGTCTACTTGTTTCTCATGTGCCAAGGTGTCACACTTTTGGACAATGTGACCAGAACCCTGTCAGCAGTATGGTCCAACTCGGTTTCTAAGCTGAAAATACCTCTGTACAAGCAGGTGAGGCTCAGAGGAGAAGATGAGAAGCCCTAGGTCCCGCCCCTGCCTGCGAGCTCCAGGGCCAGCCCTGCTGAGTTTTGGAGCTGCTTGACACTGTCTGCTTCACGCAACTAAGCCTGCCCAGCGCAAGGCTGCTTCTCCGTCTCCTCTAAGACCAACTCACCTCCATCACCAGCACTGAGCTGCCTCAAGTCCTAACTTACACTCACTGTGAGGTTATCAAAACCGAGGCTACATCACTAAGGAAGACAGAGGGGCAAAGGGGGCCGGGGTCGGCGCTTCCCTAACCTCCTTGCAGTCCATTCTGAAGCGGCTGCCTACTCTGCCTGCTGGTGGGGTCAGCTCTACGCGACTGTTTGTTAAAGAGTGTAATGGTAGCTCCTGACTCAATGTCTAACTAACCCCAGGTACCAGGCTCACAACCACAGAACTAAACAAGACACCCAATGGGTGAAGTGCAACCTTTTAAGAGTCCTTGTCTGCTGAGTTCTCCTTCCATGTGAGTGCAGCGCAGACCCTGATTCCTGCTTCAGGAGGCAGACCTTAGCTTAGAGGCCGATTCTCTTTAATAGCTCTCTTTCACTTAAAAAGATTGCACATTTTCATTAGCAAAACAGAATTGATAGTTAATTGTTACAACCCAATATTTTATGGTTCTGAGAATTGAACACAGGGACATTCTACATTTGAGCTGCAGCCTCAGTCCTTTTAATTTTTTAATTTTGAAACAAGGTCTTGCTAAGTTATTTAGGGTATTGCTGAAGCTGACCTCAAAACTATGATCCTCCTGTCTCAACCTCCCAAATACTGGGATTAAAGGTATGTGTCACCATGTCTGGCTTGTTGCAATCCAATCTATTGGCTAATAAATATTATCCCACTGATACAAAATGGCATCTATTAACTATGTGTAATATTTTCAAAATCTTGGTGCTTTTACATCTAGGATCTTCCTGCCCCTCCAAAGTCTTCGAGATAGTAAGCAACTTGCCTATGAGTATGCTTCCTTCCTTATTTCTTCCCTTCCCTTCATACTTCTCTCTCTCTCTCTCTCTCTCTCTCTCTCTCTCTCTCTCTCTCTCTCTCTCTCTCTCTCTCTCCCCCTCTCCCTCCCTTCCTCCTTCTCTCCCTCTCTCTTTCTCCCCTCCTCTCTCCTTCCTTTTCTTTCTCTTCTTTTTTGTGTGTGGTACTGGAGATTGAATCTGGGAGTGTTCTACTTCTGATCTATATCTCCAGCCCTTTTTATTTTTTTATTTTGAAACAGTTTTCCTAAATTGGTGAGGCTGGTCTTGAGTCTCTCAGCCTCGCAAGTCCTGGGGTACAGGCACAGGCCACTCAGCCAGGCTCTGAGTGTGCTTTTCAATAAACACACCAGGCCAGAGTCTATACCCCCAGCCCTTTCTTCTCAGGGCTTTCACACTCTAGGCAACATCCCCACCCCTAATCACCACCTTCTACCCCAGGGATCACTGCAATTACTCAAGTCAGTGGGTCCTATACCTGTACCCTCCCTCTCCTGTCCCTTCCCATGGAAACCACAGTAAAGATTCTCACCCTTGCTTCCCCTTCCCTGGAGTACTTCCTGACTCCAGAACTTCCTTGTGAGCACCATCCTCTTGGCATCAGTGAGTCAAGCAAACTATCTTGCTAGCAGCAGTCCTCTTTGATCCTTCTTTACTCATGGCCTCACCATACCTAAGTAATAATAACAGAATCTGTTGTGCATCCTAGCTAGGCATGGTGGCATACATCTGTAATCCTAGTACTAGGGAGGCTGAGACAGGAAGATCAGAGGTTCAAGGCCAGCCTCAGCAACTTAGCAAGACCCTGTTTCAAAATAAAAAATAAAATGGGCTGGGGATGTAGCTCAGAGGTAGAGTACCCTTGGGTTCAATCCCCAGTAGCAAAACAAAACAAAATACAACACAACACAGCAAAACCCAACACAACCTAACACATGGGTAAAACATAACTGTAATAGTTTGGAAATAGAATGCCCCCCTATCCCTCACAGAAACAAAGTGGCAATGTTGGAAGTGGGGTTTGGTTGTAATCTCAGCAGCAGATAAACCCATTGTAGTGGACTTATCTGGGTGTGGCTGGAGAAGGTGGGTCCCTGGGGTGTGGCCTTGGGATCGTATATAGTCCCTGATACCCCTGCTTGCTCTCTGTGCCTGGCTTTGGTGATGTGAGGAGCAGAGCCCATGAACATTCTCTCTGTCTATGCTTCCCACTGCTATGGCCTGACTCCAGCTCTGCACCCCAGCCTCACATGGACTGAGCTCCAAGATCTACAGAAAACTGTGAGCAAATAAACCTTCCTTCCTCTAAGTTGTATAGTTATGTCTTGTAGATTATAGCAGTGAGAATGCTAAGACACAAACAAATAATAAAACATCATCTTTATCAGAAATTAAGTTCTTAAGTATATGTTGGCCTGGCTTTGTCAGGGTTCTTCTCTTCTATTTTCTCATCCATATTTTAATTCTAATACCAGCATCATAGGTCTTTAATGTATAATACCTTTGCAATATGTTTTAAGACTTAATGTGCAAGACCATCCTCCCTCTCACCTCTGCATAGCCTTCTGTTTTCTCCTGAAATTTCATTGACTAATCTTCCAGATAAAGTTTAAGAACATCTTGTCAATTTCAACTTAAAAATTGCAGCCAGATATGGTGGTGCATACCTGTAATCTTAGTACTTGGGAGGCTGAGACAGGAGGATTGCAGGTTTGAGGCAAGCCTCAGCACTTAACAGGACTCAGCAATTTAGTGAGATCCTGTTTCAAAATAAGAAAAATAAAAAGTCTAGGGGTGTAGTTCAGAGATAGAATGCCCCTGGGTTCAATCCCCAGTACTACAAAAACAAAACAAAACAGGAAAATGTAATTTCCTTATTTTGCCCATAGTGTTTTTGTCTCCAACTTGCTAAATCAAAGCAAAAAATGTTTAAATGTTGAGATGGTTAATGTTGTGTGTTGACTTGTTTGAAAAGAATCAGGGAAGCACACCTCCAGGTGTGTCTGCAACGGTGTTTGCAGAGAAGACAGGGATGTGAGTCAGTGAGTGGAGGGGGAAGACCCGCCCTGGGGGCCCAGATGAAAGGAAAAAGCAGAAAGGCGATTCTAGCAGCCCTCTTCTTGAGTGGGCATGGTTTGCTGCTGCTGCCATTAGCTGGGGACATCAGAGTATAGATTCTTCCACACTTGAGTGTGGACTGACCAGGAACTCTGCGTGGCCTCCAGCCATCAGCCTCTCCAGAATTAATTTTATTCTTTTGTCAATAATTCTCCTTATTTACAGCCAAGTAATATCAGCCATCAAATCTTAGAGTTGGAAAGGCTCTTAGCAACCTGTCCTGTTGTTTTATAAACCCTGCTATGTCCTTAGGTTTCGTTGGGATGGTTCATAAGGTGTTTTGCTGTCCTAAGCATATCTGGAAAACTCGGACTGGATCCCAGCCTGCCTGGCTCCCTGACCAGACTTCAGATGTCAGTGCCCAAGGGAGCAGCCTCTCTTGATGCCCATTCCACATTTAGACAACACTTTCACTTATTTCTATTTATTTGACATCACATAACCTGTTCCAGGCAGGCATTCCTTCTTCTCTGAACCTTAACATTTGTAGATTTAACATGGGCAGTTTCATTATAGTCCTCCAATGTGCAGGAAACAGCCTAGCTCATTATTTCATCAGGACATTAACTTGAGTAATGTTTTCTGCTGGGCTGACCTGTAGAACTGAGTTGCTTGGTTAGAAAGGGACTTCTCTAGAAGGTCAGCATGCTCTTGGATATGTTCACAGTAACTCTTGAGAAAGGAGTAATATAGCCTTGCCAATGACTTTGGTACCATAGTTATTGCTTATAAGGGATCTGAAAAGAGTCATTTAGATTTTTCTTCTATATATTAATACATTCTATGAGGAAATTTATACTCTAGTGGTGTTCTTGTATTGGGGATATTTGAAGGCGTCAGGAGTATTTCTTTTTTTTGCGATACTGAGGATTGAACCCAGGGGCATTCCACCTCCAAGCTACACCCCCAGCCCTATTTTTTTTTTGTTGTCTTTCTTTATTTTGAAACAGGGTCTCACTAAGTTTCAGAGGGCCTCACTAAGTAGTTGAGGCTGGCCGTGAGCCCAGATCCTCTGGTCTCAGCCTCCCAAGTACTGGGATTACAAGTGTGTGCCACCACGCCCAGCCTTCGGGAGTATTTCTTTTTTTTTTTTTTGCGGTACTGGGGATTGAACTCAGGGGCATTCTACCTCTGAGCTAGACCCCCAGCCCTATTTTTTATTCTTTATTTTGAAACCGAGTCTCACTAAGTTGCAGAGTGCCTCACTAGGTAGCTGAGGCTGGCCACAAACCCGGATCCTGCGGTCTCAGCCTCCCGAATGCTGGGATTACAAGCATGTGCCACCACGCCTGGCTGGGAGTATTTCTAATGAATGCCCGTGGCCTTTGTGTAATCTGTTCCACTGGACTTTCTCCAAAGAGCTCTGAGCATCCCTTTATTACCACAAAGGTACAAAGGGAGAGATATATTGAAGCTTGTAAAGACATTAACATATTAAAAATCAAATAGAATATAAAGGGTACTAAGGGATTCAACTTGGATTAACATTTGTAGGGAGAAAGCCAGTGATGTGCTGTGGTCAACATGTGCCTCAATTCCATGATGGACATTCCCAAGATGAATATTTGTGTGGAAAAGTCATATAAAGGAAATTTGACATATAGTAACCCTTTTTCCTTTTTTTTTTTTTTTTTTTGTGGTACTGGGGATAGAACCTGGGGGCATTCTACCTCCAAGCTACAGCCCCAACCCTATTTTTTATTCTTTATTTTGAAACAGGGTCTCACTAAGTTGTGGAGGGCCTCACTAGGTAGCTGAGGCTGGCCTCGAACCCGGATCCTCCAGTCTCAGCCTCCCGAATGCTGGGATTACAAGTGTGCGCCACCATGCCCGGCTCAGTAACCCTTCTTTACCCAATAAAACTACTTACATTATTTTATGTACATTCCTTTTTGTCCCAGAACTGATTCGAGCTGGCTTATGATATAATGACAACACAATAAGAGTCAAATGCGGACAATGATATGTGTGTCTGCTTATGGAACATATCTTTTGATTGAAAAATGTGCTCGAAGAGACCCCGTGGTGGATATCATAAGTACCAGGGTTGGAAAACCCAGTTCTGCTTATCTACGACCTGCAAGCCAAGAACGGTTTTCTTTCATTCTTTTTTTCTTTTTTTTACATTTTGAAATGGTATAAAATGAGAAAAGATAAAAGAAAAATAATATTTTGTGACATACATAAATTTGAGTGTCCATAATTGTTTTATTGGAACATAGCCACATGCATTGATTTACACATCATCTGTGTTCATCAGCTTTCTGTTACTGTAGCAAGTATCTGAGACAATCAACTTATAAAGAGAAAAGATCTATTCCGGCTCACAGTCATGAAGGTTTCAGTTCATGATCAGTTGGCTCCATGGCTTTGGACACATACTGGAGGTAGCACACAGCAAAGTAAGAGCACACACCTCATAGCCAGGAATGAGCAAAAAGCCAGAGGAAGAGACCAGGGTCCCACCTTCTGTCTCAAGGGTGCGCCTCCAGTGAGCTGAAGACTTTCTGCTGCCCCTCCCCCACAGGTGCCACCACTTCCCAAGGGTACTATGCTGGGGATCAAGCTTTTACATGTGTACTTTTATGAGACATATTTTAAAGCAATACCTTAAGATTTTGAATTGCAAATGTTCCAACACACCAGTGCAACCAAGTCTGTGTGAAGTCTGCCCATTTCAGAGCTCATTGGAGTGAGGCTTTGAGATGATTGAGGCGCATCGATTTCGTCCACGCTTTCAATCAGCTGCACTTTGGGAAAAAATTCTGTACCAGAATAGTAAGAGAGAAAATCTCAAAGCAGTTTATTTAGTTGTAAATACAGCAAATATAGAATTTTAACGCAAGAAGGTCCCTTACAAAGAGCTTACTTCATTTTTACTTTATAGGCCAGAAAACTGAGGGATAGTTATTATAAGGAGACTCGGTTACTTTCCCCCTTTTTTACTTTAGCTTCCTCCCAACCCCACAAATTCGCAGAGAAAGAAACGCTGTTAACTTTACTGACTGAGAATCTGAGCTGTTGATACGCTCTTGTGCTAGGGGCTGGAAGCTTCCAGCTGGGTGGAGGAGGGGGCATTAGGATGGGGATAAGTCAAGGTGTGGGCAGGCCCTGCTCCCTGCTGTCCTTCTTCATACAGGAGGTATTTCAAAATGATCTCACCATGGGTCAGCAGCCTTTTGATGAGGAAGAGCAAGCCAGCTTGAGTACCTCAAGCTTCCCATGCCCTCTAGCCTCTGTCACAACTACTTGGTTCTAGCACCACTGCCTGAGCATTACACACTAGATACTATGCTTGGATCTAGGGTGCTCCCCAGAGGCTCACATGTTAAAGGCTTGGTTCCCAACCCAGGTGTCCATCAACAGATGAATGGATTACAAAACTATGGGAAATACACACAATGGAATTCTACTCAGCAGTAAAGAAGAATAAAATAATGTCATTTGCAAGAAAATGGAAGGACATGGAGAACATTGTGTTAAGTGAGATGCCGGAGACTGCCGGCTAAGTCGGACAAGCCTGGTGGGAGAAAGTGTGGTTTGAGAAAAACAAAGACAAAAGTTGCTTAAGAAAGAGAAAGACAGTTTGATTCGATAGGTAGCGGGAGCGGAGAGCGAACCCCAGAGGCCCTGAGCAGCCCCACCGCGGGCCTAGTTACCATCACACCCCTGGAGGAGTCACCGCTGCCACAGCCGGCCCCAGGCACCGTCACCAAACAGGAGCAGCGAGGCTGAGACCCAGCAGCCGCCGCCGCCCCTTCCCTTAGCGCCGCCAACACCAAGCCTGGCAGCACACGCAGCAGCGCAGGGAGCAGCTGATCCGGCGCTCCTGCCTGCGAGGAACAAGAAAGTCATCCGCAACGAAGGTTTTGGGAACAGTAAAACGGTTCAATATAAGTACCTAACAAAGATGTATGATTACAATGCACCAATTAAAAGAAAAAAGAAAACGGATATGGGTTCATCACCAGGAATGACACCAAGGAAGATGTATTTGTACACCAGACTGCCATAAAGAAGAATAACCCCAGGAAGTACCTTCGCAGTGTAGGAGATGGAGAGACTGGAGTTTGATGTTGTTGAAGGAGAAAAGGGTGCGGAGGCAGCAAATGTTACAGGCCCTGGTGGAGTTCCAGTTCAAGGCAGTACATATGCAGCAGACCGCAACCATTATACACGCTATCCACGTCGTAGGGGTCCTCCACGCAATTACCAGCAGAATTACCAGAATGGTGAGAGTGGGGAAAAGAATGAGGGATCGAGAGCGCTCCCGAAGGCCAGGCGCAACAACACCGGCCCTATGGCAGGCGAAGGTTCCCACCTTACTACACATGGAGACCCTATGGGTCTCGACCACAGTATTCCAACCCTCCTGTGCAGGAAGTGTTGGAGGGTGCTGACAACCAAGGCGCAGGAGAACAAGGTAGACCAGTGAGACAGAATATGTATCGGGGTTACAGACCACGATTTCGCAGGGGCCCTCCTCACCAAAGACAACCTAGAGAGGATGGCAATGAAGAGGATAAGGAAAATCAAGGAGATGATACCCAAGGTCGGCAGCCACCTCAACGTCGGTACCGCAGCAACTTCAATTACCGGCGCAGACGCCCAGAAAACCCTAAACCACAAGATGTCAAAGAGACAAAAGCAGCCGATCCACCAGCTGAGAATTCGTCTGCTCCCGAGGCTGAGCAGGGCCGGTCTGAGTAAATGCCGGCTTACCATCTCTACCATCACCCGGTTGTCATCCAACAAGAAATGAATATGAAATTCCAGCAATAAGAAATGAACAAAAGATTGGAGCTGAAGACCTTAAGTGCTTGCTTTTTGTCCGTTGACCATATTACTGTAACTATCTGCATTATCTATGCAGCATGGGGGTTTTATTATTTTTACCTAAAGATGTCTCTTTTTATTTATTTATTTATTTATTTATTTATTTATTTATTTATTTATTTTTATTGTAATAATTCGTGCTTTGTATATATACATTTTTGTTAGGTACAAATTGATATAGACAAATGTGCACACATTTCTCATCTGACCCTTTCCCCAATTCCCACCCCGCTCCCTCGCCCTCCCTCCCTCTCAAGTTCAGTTCAGTGAGTGATCTTGATATAATTGTGTAAGTACATCATGTGCCTTAGG